>JARHVA010000173.1:6857500-7022500 GCA_037957365.1 Torreya grandis
TGGATTTTTGTCCTTTATTTTCTAGAAGTCTATTTCTAGTGGTGACTTTGAGTTTTTTATCTCCTAGTTATTACAAGACCATTCCCTGTTGTATCCCTCACCTTCCTAAGCTTCCATTTTGAGTATCCCATCATTTACAAAGATGGAAGGATTGAGATCATCCGTTAGGACTGACCCTTCAAAGAAAAATTTCCCTCCATTGCATACTGCTCTGAGAAAAAGGGGATTATCTTGGAGACCTATTAGAGGGCTTGGTTCTATCATTGAGATATATCCTAGTGCTACTAACCTTCAAAAATATGTAGACCAACCTATTATTGAAGATTACCATATCTCTTTTGGTAATTTTGAGACTTATATCCCTATTTACTATCTCACTCCATCCCTACCAAATCAATCTCCTCTTGAATCTAACCTACCCAATCCTTCTCATTCCCCTCCTCACATCCCATTACCAGTGGTTGTTGAACCCCAAGATATCCCAATCATGAGGCATAGAGATCTGGAGGAAAATGCACACTCTAATTTCTGAGTTCCCAGATTTAGACCTATCAATTTTAAGGAGATGGAGGTTTTTCCCAATGAAGTTCCCAATGAAATAAGGAAAAGGCTCCCAAAGGTTTAGGGTAATAATGCTATGATCGGTGATCAACATTTGAAAACCTTCTAGAATGTTATTAAGGATTATGAGGTCAAGCATGAGGATGTTTGCATTAAGTTGTTTGTGCAGACATTGGAGGATGATGCTAGAGATTGGTTCAACTCCCTCCCCATTAGATGCATTGACTTATGGGAAGATATGTGGAATGTCTTTAGGATTCAGTATGGAGAAAGGATAGATTTGAGGTTCTTCTTGGCCAAGTTTGAAAATATCAAGAAAAATCCTAACGAGTGTGTGCAAGATTTTAATACCTTTTTTAATAAGGCCATGATGCATTTACATAAAAATATTAGGCATAGTGATATTGCTTATCTGATAAAATACTATGATGCTTTTGATAATAAAGCTATATACTAATTGAGAGACAATACTCCACCAAACCTTAGGATGGCCTTTAATATGGCCATCTAAATTAAGATTAATATTAAAGATATGGGAAAGCCTATGAATAATAGAGCCAATGTGAAGCTGGTCAATCTTAAAAGTCTGCGGTCTACCAAAACTACCAACTTAGAAGAAACTATCAAGACTTTGGCCTCCATTGTTAAAGAAATATCATACAAGCTAGCTACGGTAGAGAAGGGCATTCCACATGTATCTTCTAGCCATGATAGGGCCCCGAATCCATATCAATCTTAGCAAGGCCCTTCATTCCATAATCAAGATGTTGACAAAGGAAAGAGTCCTACACGTGATGACTGAACAGAAAGGAATCATGGTAGGCGTATTGGGAAGGAAATACCAGATCCCCTAGATGTTAAGGTAAATGCTATGAGCTCTGATATAGACATTGATTGGTGTGATAGATGCTTCCTACCCCACTTGCCTTGTGATATTGTTTATGTAGTAGATCAAGAATTGGATGAACTAGAGGATGCACCATCTGATTATGAAGTTTTCATGTTTGATTTCCATAATCCTCTGACTGAAGTAGTGACTCCCATAGGCATGCCTACTAACACCATGACTAGTGAACTTTGGGGTGGTGTTGAGTTGGAAAGTGTCCCTATCTTTGATTCTACATGTGATGTCAATGTAACACAAGCATATGAGTAACCTGTGCATGATTTTGATCATCTATGCTCTATGATGATCAAGAAATATCTGGAAGGCAATCCATTAGAGGAAGACTAAAGACTCTTGATTAATGTAGTAGCTTCTTAGAGAAGTGAGTTTAACTTGAGAAGTAGGTAGGTAGGTGTTATCCCTCAAGGTGTTGCTCCTGCTGACCCAATGGTGAGGGATGCAAGATAAGAGACAAATAAAGTTGTTGTTATTCTAGAAGCTTCTATGAGGGCACCTATTACTCAAGCTTCTAGACCTAGAGAAGTTTTTGCTAAGAACAATAAGATGCCTATGTTGTCTAGTGTCCCTAGGGGTACTAATGAGACTAAACAGAACCCACCATTGAATGCTCCCATAAAGAATAATAATCCCCCTCAACCTAATCCACTTCATATGTTGTCTAAGCATATCCATACTAAAAATGTCACCACCTTCCCAATAGACATGCCCCTCCCTTAGTATAGTGTATGTGATATGGCCTAGCTATTGAGTCAAATAAAGATCATTATTCCACTCATTGAGTTGTTATGGATCTTTGAAAATAAGAAGATAGATTTTGAATATTTAGAGTTTGGCAAGGGATCAAATACTAATGAGTTTGAAATATCCTAGGTGTTATTAGAAGATCAAGATTTAGGGGATGTTTATGAGCCTTCTCTTGAAGTATATTTAAAAATTACATTAGTGGAGAGTTAGTTGGACATGGAGCCATTTTATACAACATTAATGATCAACAATATGATTCTACATAATTGCATGTTTGATTTTGGTGCATCTTACAATGTTATGCCTTTATGTGTCTTGAATGAACTCGATGTAAAAATAACATCTAATTTTGGCAAGTGTTATGCTATGGATTCACAAGAGGTGCTAGTTGTTGGGCAAGTCAAAGGGCTGGTTGTGTAATTGGTGGTTCACCTAGGTAAGTTTTTGAATATGGATGTGGTAGTTGTAGATTGCCCCCCCAAATGGGGAATGTTGCTATCATGAAAGTGGGTTGCTAGTATGGGGGGAAGTGTGCAAATGGACATTTCTTATGCTACCATCCCCCTAGAAGGTAATATGGTCAAACTTTATAGGGAGCCTAAGATGTTACATATAATTGAAGATCCAAATCCTACTTTGAATGAAGTAGTGTACATTGATGTTGAACTGGGTTTTTTTGTTGGTACTATTGATGTGGATGAACAGTCTATTATCATTGATGCACATCTTGGTATAAAAGTTGTTGTTTGGGAATTGTTATTCAATGGGGCCTACTCTAGTGTTAGGAATGGAGTTGGAGTGATTATAAATGATCCTAATGGGGGGATCTATACTTTTTCCTTCCACCTTAATTTCAATTTCACTAAGAATGTTTTTGAGTATGAAGCACTTATATTTGGTTTGAGGATTGCATGTAAGCACAGAATCAAGTGTCTCTCTGTCAAAGGGGACTCAGAATTAGTGGTGAAATAGATCTATAATGCATATGCCACCAAGTGTAAAAGATTAAAATAGTATCAAAACACTGTATGGGATTTGATTGAATGCTTTGATGCTTTCAACATCTCTTATCATGATAGGGAACTCAACCAAGAAGCTAAAAAAATTGCTAAAGAAGGGGCTCAATTTGATATTTCAAGCATGCGCGCATATTGTCAGTACCAAGTGGAGGTGCTTTCTTAATGCTCGATCCTAGATAATAATTATCACTGGTAGGTGTTTGAGGATGATGACCAAATCAAAAGGTTCTTGACTTGTGAAGTAGAATTTTATGGTCAGCTTGTGGACTTGGAATTTATGGTTTAGACCTGTGATGGAAAAGACACTTTATTTGGGAAAGAGGTCATTCAACTCAAAATGAACAATTACCCTAGGGGATTGGTCAAATTAGAGGCATCCTTTGATGGAGAAGATAGAGTGAGGTCAAGAGAAACATTTGTCTTGAGGGATGTCACTGAATATGATTGAGGTTCCCTTAAGAATCCAAGAAAAGTGTGGCTGGGTACTTGTCTTAGTACTAAAGAGAAAAGAGATTATGTACAGTTGTTAAGGAAATATCAGGATTGCTTGGCATGGTCATATTCTAAGCTTAAAAAGTATAGAGAGGACTTGTTCCAATATGTCATCCCACTGTAGCTATATAGTAAGCCATTTAGGTAGAAATAAAGGCCTATCAATCCCATCTTGGCCACCAAGATGCATGATGAATTGAAGAATTTAAGAGATTGTGGTATTATTCAGCCTGTTAGGTACTCATATTGGGTGGCTAATTTGGTCCCTATGTGCAAGAAGAATGATGATATCTACCTTTGTGTGGATTTTCACAATTTGAATAAAGCTTCCCTAAAAGATAACTATCCCTTGCCCAACATGGATAATTTATTACAATATTTTACCAGGATTGAAATGTTATCAACTTTGGATGGTTTCTCTGGTTATAACCAAGTTGTGGTCAAGGAATTTGAGAGGTCTAAGACTGAATTCACCACACCATGGGGCACCTATGTGTATATTCGAATGCCTTTTAGGTTAATGAATGTTGGTGCAACATTTCAATATGCCATGGACATTGCTTTTATAGGGATGATTGGTCAATTTATTGTTGTATATTAGGATGATGTTACTATGTACTCCAAAAGAAGCTCCAAAAGAAGGGATGAACACTTGAGACACTTGGAAAGGGTATTAATTAGATGTAGAGAATTCAATATTTCCCTCAATCCTAAGAAGTGTTATTTTGAAGTTTAAAAGGATAAATTGTTAGGACATATAGTGTCTAAGGAGGGTGTTATGATTGACCATTAAAGAGTTAAGGCCATTGACAAAGTGCCCATCCCATAGTCCAAGAAAGGAATTCAATCTTTCTTTGGATAAATTAATTTTGTAAGAAGGTTTGTATCTAACTTTGTAGAAATCACCCTGCCTATTATGTTAAAGAAGGATCAAGTTATTAAATGGGATGAAAGGGTTGTGAAAGAATTCAATGATGTCAAAGGAGATTTAAATTTTTCTCCTATTTTAGCCAATCCTAATTACACCAATCCATTTCAAATTTTATCCTTTGTATCACCCCATACCATTACTATTGTGCTATTAGAAAAGAATGATGATGGTCATGATCAAATCATAGCTTTATTTAGCAAAGCTATGCAAGGCTCTGAGTTGAATTACACCCTTATGGAGAAACAAGCTTTCACTTTGCTAAAAGTGGTTAAAAAATTTATATCATATATCTTGATTTTAAATATTATTGCTTATACCCATCACACCATGGTGAAGGATATCTTGACTCAGACCGACGTCTCTAGTAAAAGGTTTAGATGGGTAAATAAGTTATAGGAATATGATATTTGCATCCAAAACAATAAATTGGTGTGAGGAATGGGCTTGGATAGGCTTATGAATGAGATGAATTTGCAAGCAGTTGAAGTGAATAACAATATTGCTAGCACCAATAGTGCTTTGGATCAGTTTAGTGTATCCTAGTGGTTTAAGGACATTGTTTATTATCTACAAAGTATGTTTTGTCCTCCCAACTTGGACAAAAATTAGAGGAATCTAAAATTAATCTCTTAGAAGTACCTCTTAATTGACAGTGGATTAGTATGGAGAAACCCTAATGGGGTCCTTCTGAGGTGTGTGTTAGAAAACAAAGTTGACGGCTTGATTGAAGATTTTCATAGTGGAGTGTATGGTGGCCATTTTGTGCCTAAAGTTACTACTCATAAAATTATTAGAGATGGTTGTAGGTGGCCATCACTATTCAAGGATATTGATCAAATAGTCAGGTGATGTGAAAAGTGTCAATGCTTTGTAGGAATATTAAAGGCATTTGGTTCTCTCCCTTTACAACCAGTTACTATTGAAGATACATTCAGGAAATGGGGCATGGATTTCATTGGTGAGATTAGTGAGGCTTCAAGTGTTGAGAATAAATGGATATTACTTACAACTAATTATTTCATCAAGTGGGTGGAATCAATTCCCACTAGGAAGGCAACACACCAAGTTGTGATGGACTTCTTATTGAATCAGATTATCTGTAGGTTTGGTGTGCCAGTCAAGATCATTTTTGACAATGAAATGAGTTTTAGAGCCAAGCCTTTGGAGTTGATGTGAAAATATTATGGGATTGAGCTCACTTATGCTTCCAATTACAATCCTCAAGGGAATGGGTAAGCAAAATCAAGTAACAAAAACTTGCTCAAGATTATCAAAAGGACATTGGAAGTTAAAAAGAAGAGTTGGGGTGAATATTTAAAATTTGACCTATGGGTCGATATGATTAATCCTAAAAGAGCCATAGAAAAGAGCCCTTTTGATCTTGTCTATGGAAATCAAGCAATTTTTCCCATCAATTTGTATCTTCTTACCTATAGTCTGATGCATCAACTTAGGGAAGATGAATACATTGACCACTATGAAGAAAGAATGAACCAGATTTTGGAATTGGATGAGTCACACATGTTAGCCCATGAGAAGCACCTCAAGTTCAAGGAGAGGTTAAAGTGAATATTTGATAGGAAGGTCATTCCCAAAACTTTTCAAAGAGAAAGGTACGCATGATAAGTTTGATGCTTTGTGGATGGGCCCTTAATCAACTGCAAGATTGGGGAGCACAATTTTTTCCTAAGAGATATGGATGGATAAATATTGGAGTTGCCAATCAATGGTAGGAATCTAAAACATTTCCTAGATTGAGTCCATCTATAATTATGTACCATATTGTATAATGTTTTATTGCTTTGCTTTCTTATTGTTTTGTTGCCCCTTTATTTGGGCCTTATTTGTGCAGTTCTTCTCATTTTGTTTTTGTCATGTGTTCATCTTTGGTTCCTCTTGTTCCTATGTTTTTGTTGGGGTAACATGTTTTGTTCATCCTTCCTGTTTGTTGGAAATTATTTTGTCCTTACTCTGAGGCCTAATGGATTGGCACTTGGTCTTGTTTCTATAGTTAGTTACACACCTATGGGGGGTATGCATACTTGAGTGAGAGCCTATATTAGTACTTGATATTTCATTGATGTAATTGGGCCCTTGTCAATGGAGAATTCCTAAATATTTGACCATGCTGAGCTTTAAAGTCCATGTCTAAGTCTTTTTGTCATCATGCTTTCCTTGGGAAGGTCAAGTTCTTCATAAAAATTATGTGTTGTCTTTTAGGTCAATGCACTCTCATAAATAATTAAAGTTTCCTTAGAGGGTGGAAGAATGTTGCACCCCTCCTTGGGTTGGTTAGTGGTACAAAGGTAAAAAATAGCCAAAGGCCTGAGCAAGCATTTATGATGGACATGTGGTAGCATCCTAAAATGCTTTTGGTTTTGGTTCTTTTTCGAAGGTTGTCACACTTATGTTTTTACTGCCAAAGGTGTAAGTATTTTACAAGTCTAGACTCCTCAAATCATACTGCATGGCTATCTCTCAAATGTCTTAGTTTTCAAGCCCTTTTGGAGAAATGCCTTGTCTCAAAAAGTGAGAGGAAGTGCAATGAGTCCTTGAGGACCAGGACATTGGGGTGGTCAAGTAGGATCATGACACATGATACTTTTATGGGATCCTAGAGTATATTTCACCAAGACACCAAGGAAAAAGAAGGGTGTGACATTGTAAATGTCCCCAACACCCTGGATGCCCAAATTTTTGACACATGTCAAGTTTATTCTCTTCAAAGGAATGTTTGGGGCATGTGGCATCTCCTCACTAGAGAATATGAGGTGTGAGGAGGTGAAAAGGTTCTCGAGGACCCAATAGCTGTTGAAGGTAGACTTTCATTTTTTTTGATGCCACGTGTCACATGAATGATTATTTAGCTAGAAGAAGCATCATATCCCTCCTTTTCTTTTGAATAATGCTTGAAGATATTAATGTGATAGCTGAGTATTAGCTGTTATACATCAAGGCTTAATTGATAACCTTATTTCAAAAGGGGGTGATTATAACTAAGTATTTTCATTCATTTTAATCCACCCTTTGCAATTAGAACTCACACTTGTATTTTTCAAGTGATTTGCAATCCAGAGTGGCATGAGATGAGATTTGCAACTGCTATCATATTTTTCAAGCATTTTCTTGCTCAGGTTACATATTTTTTAGTGTGGTTACAAGTATTCTCTGGGTTGTTAATTTAGTGCTTTAAAGGAGAATTTTGGAGGAGTTATATAATTATCTGCCAAGGGAGCATATTTTTTAATTTAAGGGAAGGCAGTGTCATGTTGGTCTTAAAAAATAGTATCTTCTTCTTCTATCCATTTGAAAAGCATCATTACTTCAATTCTTGTGGGATTAGGGACACTGATGACCAAGGTTTAGATTTCACTACCCTATCAAATCTTTTTTAGAAACCTAATCCCCCTAAGGTGGTAGATAATCTGGGTAATAGTTATATGGTTCTAATAGTAGATTTTCCACTAGCAATCTCATATTGAGAGTTGGTCATTTCATGCACAAAGGTGTATCATGAGGATACAAGAACTATACTTGATGGGAGATAATCAGTTTTCCACTCATTCACCCCTCAAGCTTTTAGTGCCATGCTTGGGATACCATAATAACATGAGCAAATTTTATTAACTATGGAATAATGTTAGGTGTACATTGATGATAATGATAGCTTCATTTGGGAAATTATAAACACTTAATGGCTCACCAAGAAGAGAACTAAGGTTTCTAGATTGACTAATAACCTTAAATTATTAGAGTTCAAGGAGCTGCCATAGTGTGCCATTGCCATGGATGCTAGGGTTTATGGGATACCCGTGATAGAGAAGTTTGATCCATGGATGTTTTCCATCCTTATTTGTGTGCTAGAGGGTAAGAAGCAGATGGACTGGGCCTCAATTCTGAGTAATAACTTACACAACCAAATAATGTAGTTATAGGTGGCCATCTCTTCTAAGGAAGCATTTATTGGTATATTTCACATGAATTCCTACCTCATGTATAGCTTAGTACATAGTAGGGATTTCCTCAGACTCACTAGGAATCCCTTCGGTCTTATAATTTATGAGTTATATCTTGAAATGACTTTGGAAGGTTTTAGGAACAACTAGGCCAAGGTCTATAATTATTTTTTCAATACCATGATAAGTGTCTTCTACCCTATAAGGAGCTTAAGCATAATAGGGATTTCCTCAGACTCACTAGGAATCCCTTCGGTCTCATAATTTATGAGTTATATCTTGAAATGACTTTGGAAGGTTTTAGGAACAACTAGGCCAAGGTCTATAATTATTTTTTCAATACCATGATAAGTGTCTTCTACCCTATAAGGCAGCTAGGGAGGTGATTGATAGGTTTTGTGTGGTGTACATTCAATTCTAAAATTTTACATACATTCAAATGAGTGTTGATTCAAGGGCACTCTGCAAGCTACCTAGGTATGTTGAAGACAAGGTAACACTCATGAAATTGTGCAGACAAATAGTTCCCCCACATGAGATGATTGCGATAAATAAGATTAATAACTGTATAGATAAGATATTACACATGTCCTACTCTAGCTAGAGCAAAGGGGTTGGAATAAGAAATGGGGTGTTTTCAAATAGACAAGATTCCTCCTTAGCCAAATTATGACATAAGGTGGTTGATTAACACTACTATGGGTGTAGTTATGCACTAGGCACACTATGAGGACATCTAGTCAGAATGCACAATGGAGGAACAAGTAAGGAAAATTGACTACATGAGGCTCACCATTTAGGATATTATTTCATATGGCATCATCCACATCCCCAAGGGCATGGTGGCTGACAAGGCTAAAATGCCATCATTTTACACTGAGGAGAATATAGAGATGCAACCTATAGCTCAAGTAGACTTCACAATCCTAGAGAATGATTCTATTATGTAGAGGGCGTGTCATATTATGAAAAGAACATTCATTTGGCTAAAGTCTCAAGGTGTGGACCTCAGTGTACATGATACCCCTACCCTTAGGGAGCTCAGATCTATAAAGGAGCTCAAGGTGATTCTTCTCCCTTGCACTAGACATTTAGTAGGCCCTCATGTGGAGACTAAAGGCAAAGGGAAGAGGTTAGTAGGTGATATCAGTTTTACCAAGCCAGTCAATGTTGATGAGATTATGGTAGTATGGTCCAAGTCTGGACTATCTTTCATAAAATTAATGAACCTTACTAAAAGTGAGACTTAGATTACTATAAGGGAAGTGCGGCTTGTAATTACTTCTCCCATTTTGATTGCTACTAAAGGAGCTCCTACCACTTTAATCAGAACAACCATTGCATTATCCCCTCTGCCTATGCAATCACCAGAGCCCATTTCACACCCAAAAATGTACACAAGGAAAAGGGGAGGGGAGGAGGAAATAGAGTAGCAAAAGAACAAAAGGAGAATAAGGTGTTGTAACCTTTGCTTATAGCCCCCCAAAAAAGGAAAGAGTTTATACATCTTGTAGAGAGGATTACAAAGCAAGTTAGTCAAGCATTAGTCCATAAACAATGAAAAATGCATAAATAAATAACTAACCAAGCCTATCTATTCCTATGGGAATTACAAAGGATAGCAAGAAACAAATGAAATAAATCAAACCATATTACCTTCCAAAATGGATTCACCATACCCATGTGGCTCAAAAACATGTTCTCCCTTGATCAAGCATCCTTGTCTTTGTCAACAATGGTGGTAAGATCCTCCAATGCTTCAAGAGCACTCCATAAAACCTAGGTTCTTGATTTAAAAGCACTAAACTAGCATATTAATGAAACTTGTAAAAAATATATATGATATAATGCAAAGCCTTTTGAAGATATTTGAGCATAATAACCTTGCACAAAAATAGATTAAAAATGATGTTCATGGCCTCTCTAATTATAGATTTTTGAGATTGGTCAGGATCAACCATGAAAATCCATCTCAAGATTGAGATGTGTGGCCATGGATAATCCTAATATTTATAATTAAATCCATAATTATCTTCATCATGACCTGAGGCATTAACTAGGCATGGGTGACCCATAATCCTGATATTTGTGGCATTTATGGCCTAGGAATGTTTTTCCAAGAAATGATGTCACCTGATGATACAGATAATAAGAATCAATTTAAAAAAATAAATATTCAACAACTCTCATGGAAAATCAACTTAAGCTCTTTATTTGGATTAATTAGCCTTAAACAATGTTAATCAACATTTGTGAAATTACTTGAAAATTGACCCTCAATTAATCAAAAGGGTTAGAAAGTCATATTACTGAATTGTAATTTGACTCAAGATGAATCAGAAGGTGATGTTAGATGTGCTAGAACCATATTCCCATTTTTGATGTTGCCAAAAACAAATAATAAATGTACATGATGTGTACCGATGAATTAGAAGAAAAGAGTGATCCAGAGCACAAAAGGTAAAATCATCATTTTGACTTGAAATGAATTGATCAAAGTTAGCTGACCCAAAAATTACATTTCCTTATTTAAGAATAATTTGACCTAAATTGGCACTTTTAAATGACAAATTTAAACCATTTAGCACATTTTATGAATTTTGACCTAACATGTACATTTGAGTGCAATTCGAGTAAGATTGACAATTTCAACACAAATAGTGTTAGGAATTGGATGTATATATTTTGCCCCTATTTGACAAGGCATAATGAGACATTTAGGTAAAGCAACATTTTTTTTCAAAGAAAAGAGTTGTCAAGAAGAAATTGGAATAGACCCATGATTCCCCCTCGAGAGGACATACTAGGATGAAAGAGAAGGATGAACTCTCAAAAAGAGAGAAAAAGTGAGAGGTTAACCCATGGAATAAATCACATCCATATGAGCTAATGCTTACACACATGATTACCATCAATAATAAAAATATAATTAGAGGTATAATAGGCCCCAAAGATGGGGGGAATGGGAAAGATACAATCCATAAATGTAAGGGACACACTATAAACATACCCAATTTGAGAGTACAAGCTGCATGCTTACGACATTGATCAATCTTGAGACAAGTTGCACACTAAAATGTTGCCATCATGGGATTTAATGTGGAGATATTGGAATTGGAATAACATAGAGAATGTTCTTCTTCAAGAAGGGAAACACCACTAGAATCAATTCTCTAAAGAGAATATAATAAGTACTCTAGTAGAGCAGATTTGATCGTGATGAACTAGTTTTGCCCCAGTAGGGTGAATCTTGATCATTGACATAGAATTAAGAATGATTTTGTCCCTATAGAGATGATTTAATTTGGATGTTTTTCAAAAGGTGGGACCCAACATGGGAAATTGACAAGCAAAATAACTTAAACATATAACTGAAAAGATAAGTTAAAGTGAGTGGGTGTAAACATACATGTGATGGTGTAATGGCTTAGAAAGCCATATAAAACCAAGCATATGAGAATGCACAAAGTGATGAGAGAGATGAAAATGAGAATGAAAATATCCAAGCTGACCTCAATAGAAATTGAGCACTACCTACATAGTTCCATGGACTCATGTTTTAACATGAACTTCAAGCCAATGTAGTTCACCCAAGTTTGGGAGAGAATGGAATGAGGAATGATGAAAAATGACCAAGAATTGATTAGACTCACAATTTATGCATAGAGATGCATGTCTAAGCATAGACTTGAGTAATAAAATGCATGTTACCTAGAAGCCTAATTCCATATCATGATCCTAGGTTTTGTAAAGTGTTCTTGAGAATCATTCATTGGAGCTGATGTTGACGTTAAGACTTTGAGACCTGAGCACAAAGTTATTGCTATAGTAAAATAAATTAGGCATCATAATTATAAATAAATTAGAATGACATAAGATTCTAATTACACTGAGTTAGTTCAAATTTGAATATCTATAACTAAGGATAATGTTAAAACAATGACCAAAACCAAAGTTACAATGATTTACATTTAAACAAAAAAGCAAAAACAAAGAAAAAGATAAACATAAATGAACCTAACTTGAAAATCAAGATATGAACAATCAAGACTTAAATTAGGAACAAAAAATGTTTAAAAATAAAAGGCAAGAACATCTTAATGACATGAGACCAAGATATGAATAATCAAGATCCATGTGGACCATCAAGGTATTCTTAAACACAGAAGAGAAAAGCAAAATCAAATAGAAAAATAAGACACCAACAACAATCAAATAAAAAAAATGGTCTAAGAATAATGTAATAACATAGGATCAAAATATAAACAATCAAGATCCATGTGAATCATCAAGATGTTTTGAAACACAAAAGAGAAAAGCAAAATCAAACAAAGGAACACAAGACCAAGAAGAAACAAGAAGTAAAAAAAGAGAATAGAAGAAGAAATAAAAGGAGAGGTGTGAAAGCACAATAAAACACCAAGAAAACTAAAATAAACACACACAAACAAAAACCAAGTTAGTGCAATTTAAAGATAAATGTTCATGCATGTGTGGTAGAGGCGTTACTTTACACCACATCATAACAAAAAATAATGACACAAAAAGTATTCCCTAATTAAAGAGGAACAATGATATAAGAAATGGGGGAAGAGAGGAAAAGGAAGAGGTTGGCTGAGCTAACTCCATATGTATAAGACAAGTGGACATTGCCTACATAGCTCCATGGATGCATGTTCCAACATGAACTTTAGGCCAAATGTAGTTCTCCCAAGAAATGGGATAGAAGAAAAATGATGATCATACCAGCTTGATTAATATTATATAAGAAATGGAATATATGACAAACAAATGAAAATGGTCTAGCAAACAAGTTGATGAGATGAGAAAGAATGATCCTTCAAAATGACAAGTGTGTGGGATAAGATGAAATGAACTGGTGTTTTTGTGCTTGTAAAATGGCAAAAGCATTCAAACTTAATAGTTGCTCACAAAATAGCGAGAGCATGAGATGGTGGAATGAGAATGTACAAATGTACAAAAGCATGAGATAATATTTTTATTCTTTTGTGGGTCATGTTGTGATGTTTTTGGTATTTTTGGGATAAAATATGCACAAGATGGGACCATCTAGTCGAGGAGATACATGTCCTAAGAGTAGAGGTTCCAATAAGATAGCTAAGCTGGTTGAAACGACCCATGCTCACAAATTGGTGAGAGCAAGGTTCTTGATAAAATAAGAAAGAGAAGCAAATACTTATACTGAGAAGATGCGGTTGTTCCCCTGTGTGAAGATGCACAAGACTATCTTGGCTAAACTACTTTGTAGAACTATTGCTGAAGATGTTCATAATGTTCATGAGACATAATTGAGATCATAATTGGTCAAGGGACAAAAAGTGTTCGATCTTATAATGTGCCTTAGACATAACTAAGAATATGCTTCTTGAAGAGATAAATCCATAATAGGATGAAGAATGTGTTCAGAGTGCCATAGGTTCAAATCCTTTACTGTCAAGAATCATGAAAAGTGGACTAGGGTAGTATAAAATGTATTCAAGGTAAGATAAAAGGGTGGGATAAAATTATGACAACACAAGTTGCCCCCAAGTCAGGGGTCTTATAGACAATGATTCAAAGTTGTTCATGTGTAGAACCTCTTAAGGTGTACGATATTCATGGGCTTTGAAAGTTCTTCACCATTAGGTTTAGCCAATCGATATGCTCTTGAGTCATAGTTTGTTGTGATAATATACGGTCCTAACTAATTAGGCTAAAACTTTCCTTTATTTTTAGGTTCAACATTCATGTTCTTCTAGTTCTCTTTCAAAACTAAGTCACCAATCTCAAATTCTCAAGGGAGAATGAATTTTTTGTAGCTTCTCCATAATCTATTTGATAAGCTTACAAGTTTTCTAGGGTAGCCAAATACTTACCATCAAGAAGTTCTAGTTCTTGTAATAGTGAGGCTCTATAGTCTTCATCATCTTTAATGTACTCTAGTGATATTCTTAATGATGGGATCTCAATCTTGAATAGGATGATAGCTTCAGTGCCAAAAACAAAGGAGTAAAAAGTAGCTCTAGTTAGGGTGCGATGATTGGTTCTATAAGCCCAGAGGGCAGGAAAAAGTTACAAGTGTCAATTATGGCCAACATCATTGATAACCCTCTTTAAGATGGTTAAAATGGTTTTATTTGATGCCTCAACTTATCCATTGCCTTGTGGGTTATATGGAGTGGATTTCTTGTGTTTGTCTTGAATTTTTCACAAAGATATTTCACATCTTAGTTTATAAAGGATCCATCATTATCAGATACAATACAGGCTAGGATGCCATATCAAAAGATGATATGGTAATAAATAAATTTGTCTATTTATTTCTCAGTAACATAAGTGAGAGGAATGGCCTCCATCCACTTGGTAAAGTACTCTATTGTAGTCAAAATGTGATTATGGTCATATGAAGATGTTAGGTTAATTTTCCTAATGAAATCGAGATACCATGTTGAGAATGGCCATGGTATTGTATTGACTGCAATGATAAGGAAGGTACATGTATCAAGTTGCCATGCTACTGATAAGGAACACACTTATTTATATAATTACAAGCATTTGTCTCCATTTTGGGCCAATAATAGCCTATTATGAGGATTTTCTTTGCTAGGACTACACCATTGGTATGGGCTCCACACATTCCTTCATTAACCTCCTTTAGTGCCAGCTTGGATTCTCCCAAATATAAATAATGAAGAAGCGTTCCATCATAGCCTTTATGATAAAGCATATTTCCAAGGAGGATATAACATGTTAAGTGGTGAAGGAATAGTTTCTGTTGGTTGTTGGAAAGGTTGGCTGAGTATACATGGCTATGGAAATATTTATAAAAATCTTGGTACCATGGTAGCTTAGGTGAGGAATTAGGATCAGAAATGGTGTATACCCTCTCTAAATTTGATAGAATATGTGATGAATGAAGAATATTTTTAATCATGAGATGATACTCTTTAGCACTATCATGCATTTGAATCATGGAGCCAATTGTTGCCATCGCATTGACAGATTTGTTGTTAACTCATAGAACTTGCTCAAACTGCATAGATTTAAAATGTGTTTTAAGGTTATAAATAATTTGTTTGTAAGGAAAAAGTTATCATATCTTTTTTGATATTGATTAGTTGTGAATATCCATAGACATTTAAGCTTTGAATATCCCATTGTATGACAAGACAGAGCCCTGCAACTAATGCCTCATATTTGGCCATATTGTTTGTACATTGAAATTGTATATGGAATGCTTTGGGGATCAAATCCCCTTATGGCATGATCAACAATATGCTAGCTCCAGACCCTTAGGATGTGAAGGATCCATAAAAATATAGTGTCCACTATTTAGGTTCTAGTGATGCTTATTCTATCATCATGATATAATCATTTGGAAGGTCAAAGTTGAGAGGTTGAGTGGCCATAAGAGGAGATTATGCAAGCTGGTTTGCAAGAACTTGTCCTTTGATTGCCTTCTAATTCTAGTAATTAATATCAAACTCACTAAGGAATATAATCCATTTAGCCATATGTCCTTGAAGAGCTACTTTAGATAAGAGGAACTTGAGAGGATCTACCTTAGTGATAACAATAGTTTTGTTATTTAACATATAATGTCATAATTTCTGAGTGGCAAACACCATAGCTAAATATGTCTTCTCAATAGGCATATACTTTTGTTCATAGGATACCAATGTGTGGCTTAAATAATAAACCACATGTTCCTTACCATGATCATCATGTTGAGCCAAGAGTAACCCCAGTGCATGTTCTATGGCTGATATATAAAGAAGCAATGGCTTTCCTTATGTCGGAGGTCACAAAACTAGTGGATTAGCTAAGTATGTTTTAAGATTTGTAAATGTTATCTAAAAATATTTATCCCACTAAAATGTTACCCCTTTCTTTAAGAGGTGGGTAAATGAGTGGCACTTATATGCTAATTGAAAAATGAAACTATGTATCCTTGTAGACCTCACAACTATTTAAGATTATTTGGTGGAGGTATTTCCATAATAGTGTTAACCTTTACAGGGTTGAATTCAATCCCTCATTATGATACAATAAACACTAGTAATTTGATTGATGTGACTCCAAAGACACATTTCTTAGGATTCAAGTGGAATTTATATGTAAGAAGCCTCTCAAATATTATTCATAGAATGTTAGGGTGTCCAACTCTTATTCTTGATTTTGCTGGTATATCATCAACATAGTCTTCAATAATGTCATGCATCATGTCATGGAAGATGATAGTCATTGCATGTTGATATGTGGCTCTAGCATTATTCAAACCAAATGTCATGACTTCATAATATAAGTCCTCCATGGAGTGGTGAACATGGTTTTATGCTAATAATTAGGGGCTATCTTGATCTGATTGTAACCAAAAAATCCATCCATTAAGGATAACATCTCATACCCAAAAATTGAGTCGACAATCATGTTAATGTTAGGTAAAATAAAATCATCTTTGGGCATGATTTGTTGATATCATGAAAATCAATAAAAACACGTATTCCTGGGGTCTTTTTAATTACTGGCACTATGTTAGAAATCCATTCAGAGTAGTCTAGTGGTCTGATAAAATTGGCTCCTAACAACTTTTATAACTCAACCTTAACTAAAAGTGTGATGTATGGATGCATCTTTCTCAACTTTTGCTTGATTGCTTTAGCATCAGGGTGAACAAAGGATGATGCATCACCAAATCTGGGTGCAAGCCTAGCATGTTAGAGTATGCCCATGCAAAGATGTCTATATAATCCTTAAGAATGGATATAATATGTTCACATTCTACTTTAGTAAGGGAAGATCCAAGATAAACAAGTTTGGGATCCTCATGGGTTCCTAAATTCACTTATGTTGTGTTCTCCATAAGGAGTGTGGATCCATCCTCTAGAATTGTAGGCAATGTATGGTCATGATCATCTTCTTGTTGTTCCTCTCAAAGATCTGGATAATATGAAGAATCAAAATCTACCTTCTCAGGTAAAGGCCAATTAACAAAAACCTCTAGAAACTCAAGAGTAAGATGCTCAAATATTTGATGTTATTTTGAAGAGATGCTTGTACTAGCTATGGAACTTGGGCTAGATGGACTTTCTACATCTTGAGGGGATGAGCAAACTTTCCCACTTGGGAGCACTTGAAATAGGTTTTTACTCAAAGGCTTGTCTTTTTCTTTACTTTTTCCCTAATCGAAAAGTGCCTCAAAGAGGTTTTCACCTATATATTGATGTTTGTTCTTTATTATGACCAAGAAAGTTTACATGCTCTCCAAAGTAGGTAGAAAAATTCAATGAAAAATCAAAACCTTACTTATGATCACCAATGGGGAATGCATCTCGTAGGCCCATGCATTTTACAATTGATTCTACATTTTGAAACTCATCGAGGCATATGACCAATTTTTTTTTATCCCAATATATGAGCTTAGGGTGGTAAAGGCATAGGTTACAGTGAGGGTTTGATTTAGGATGGGAAGTGCTAATGGTAAATATATAATGTCTTGCTTTAGGAAGGGAAACACTACTAGGATGAATTTTTGCTTTAGGATGAGAAGCTCTAATAGTTAATATATGATGTCCTACTTCAATAAGGGAATCACCATTAGGATGGTTTTTTGATTTAGGATGGGAAGTTCTAATAGGAGTTAGGGTCAATATGGCATTCAAATCAAACAAATATGAGTCAACAAACTCATCAAAATAGCTATAATAGGATGTTTTGTCACTGTTAGGAGTCTCATTGCAAGCCACTTCAAAAGAGTCATTATCAAATGTCATGAGGTCATCCTATGGTGGTTTAAATCTAAGACTATGATTCTAATTGATAACTCTAGCTGATAAGGGCTTTAAAATTCCTTACGCCTATGGGCTAAGACCTTTCCCTATATATTCAAGATGATCCATTATCCTATTAGGGATAGGATATTTTGGATTCTAAAAAAAATCCATAAGGCCTTCAAAATATAACCAATTTACCTTGGTAAAATCCTCTTGATCTTTCTTTGGTGTAATTGTAGGTACAAAAATGATAGGAGGTTTTGGTTGTTTCTCCTTTGGTTGCCAAATATAATCAGGTCTATTAGGAGATTGGGAAGTTTTAGGTTTACCAAATGTTTTAGAGGATTTTGGTAAATTTTTAATATGGAATATGTCCTTCAAATGGTATGTGGAAATCCCTGCATATTTAATAATAACCTTCTTGGCCAGATCTATGAGAAATGGATCAGCCAAATTGGAAGCTAGATCACTAGGGTCTATATAATTAGATGGAGATGGATGAGAAATAATAGCCTTGTTCTTATTTTCAATGAATTCTAAACTTGGGAAATATTTATAATTACAAAACTCTACTTCAAGATGTTTGCAGTACTGGTAGGGTTACTAATCAGCAAGAATAGTAACCTCGATCCCATCATGGGGAAACTTAAGGCATTAGTGAAGAGTAGATGGAACTGCCTATACTTCATGAGTCCAAAGATGACCAATAAGTATGCTATAAGGAAGCTCAATATCCAAAATATGAAATAATGTGTGATGAGAAATAGACTTGACCATGACTGGCAACCAAATTATACTAGATGACTCCCTCTCGGCATTGTTGTAAGTCTTTATTATAATAGTCTCTGGTTGAATGTCTTTATCCATGTAACCCAATCATCATACCAATTTAAGAGATATGATGTTCAACCCTAAACCATTATCTATAAGAAGACACTTGATCTTGTGATCCATAATGATTATCTCAATGTATAGTGGGTTATTGTGGTTTGGGCCAAGGGTGGACATGTCCTTTTGATCAAATGTAATTTACCAAAATGAAGACAAATGTTTGACTAAGTTCTATAACTGATCAAAGTTTATATCTTTAGGCACAATATACTCTTGCAAAAGTTTGTTGAAGATGGTTTTCTGGACATCAGATGTCTACAAGAGTTCTAATATGGAAATTTGTGCAGGGGTTTTATCTAATTGATCTGTTAGACTATAAGGCCTTTGAACTATGGATTGAACTATTTTAGTCTTTGTTGGGATAGTATTCAGCTTTAGAATCATTAAAAAAATGTTCTCATTGGGTTTATAGAAAGAAGTGGGTGAAGGGCCCTGGATGGTAACTCATGGGCATCTAGTTGTAACTGCGGAAATTAGAGGTGGAAAGAAGTCATTATAATTAGAAGAGTGAGGTAAAGGGACGTCGATGGTGATTCATGGGTGATAACTATATTTCTATACTTTTGGGTCTACAAGGAGCCTTTATAATTAGAAGAATGGTACTATTGTTTAGGATTAGTAACCCATGCAAATAGAGTAGCAACATGATGATGTGGTCTTGACATGGTATTACTAGGGTGAGAGGGTGTTGACCCTATAATGATGGGTTTTATGTTGTGAGGAACATGAGATTGGCCACATAGTTTTATAGTAATAGTGCCAATGTGGGTTGTAGAAATGCATCCCATAATATTATTATAGTCATAAGGTACATTGTTATAAGCCACATTATTAGTGTTGGCATTATGATCTTGATTATGCTCATTATGATTCTGACCTTGTTTTTGGTTTTGCCTCTATCCTTAGTTGTGACCATTTTGATTATTTCTTGGTGGTGGTGGATCATGTCAAGAAAAGGGGTCTTTATAGATTCCCATATCCTAATTTGTGTTCTGATTAGGGGCCAAATTAATTTCCAGCTCACCATTTTTAATAAATTCCTCAATAATGTGTTGTAATTGAATGCAATGATATGTATCATGACTAATAACATGATGAAAGTTACACCATTCATTATCTTTGTACCAGTCTAGTTTTGGCTGATCTTGAGAAAATGGCCTTGATAATAGCCATATAATTAAATTAGCTACAATGAGATTTTGAAAAACTATTTCAACTGATTCTCCTAAGTTGCTAAAGACTCTAAATTTTTTATAAAATATCCTTTGTGGAGGTTGTCTCTACAAAGTAGGTAGTGGATTTGGGGGAGTTAATTGTACATTTGAGGGAGGCATAGCCTGTATTGTTTGTACATGTCTTGTTTCTATCACCCCATTTCTAACCATGTTCTTATTTTTGCTAAAGCCCTTAGGCTTATCATGCATAACTATTTGAGCTAGTGATTTAGTCTGATTAGATGTTTGACCTTGCACAAATTTTTTAACAAGGCCCATAGAAATAAGAGCCTTCTCAATCTGCACTCCTTTATCAATAATTTATTCAAATGAGTTAGCAGAAGCTAACCATAGATTATGCACAACTTCAGGATGCAAATTCTATACAAAGATATCAACCAACTATTTATCTAGTAAATTGTGTTGAAAATGTCCTGCCAATGCTCTCCACCTTTGTAGATATGTAGAAAAACTTTCACCATCACATTGCTTAGCTTTGCAGAAGTCAACAATGGTCAATTCATGTTCTATGTTATATGAGAAATGGCTAACAATTTTTTTTGATAAGTCATTCCAATCCATTACTGATCCCTTGGGTAGTTTAAGTAGCTAATCAAGGGCTTATCCTACTAAACTTTGTGGAAATAATCATAGTAAGTACTCACTACTATAATCAACCTCTTGACATAAGATGAAGAATGTTTGTATGTGTTCACGTGGATCTCCTTTTCCTTTGTACTTGTCAAACATGGGTGCCTCAAAATGAGGTGGAAAGGGGTTTTAGAGAATAGATAAGTCAAATGGATATGGGCATATCTCATTGAATTTTTACTTTTTGACTCTATTGTTCATCTCCAATCTTTGGATAATTTCCTTCATAAAATTCTATTCTTGCATGTTTGGTGTGATTGGGATAAGATGCTATTGGGGTGAAATGTGCCCCTAATTCTATTGCTATTGGGGTGGAAAGTGCCCCTAGTTTTATTGTTATTGGGGTGAAATGTGCTTTTGATTTTGTTGCTGTTGGGGTGGAATGTGCCCCTAGTTTTGTGTGAATCTATAAGGAGAATATACCTTTTGATCCATGACTTGGTTCTAATTTACCCTTTGAGTTGAGAACATAGGCCATTGATTCTTGGATTGTAAAACATTTCCTGAATTTGACTATTTCACACTTTGCTAATTTTGAAATTTTCTATGTTTATTTACCAATCTTTAGGTTAGTTGAAAAGAACTAGCCAAATTGTCTTGAGGGATTTCCTTAGTTTAGACTTATTTTTTTGGGTTTTTGAGTTTGCAAAGTAATAAGAGGTTCTTAATGATTGAAGAACATATGTTCCATGTCAAATGGAACATCTTTTAAGGTCTCTTGTGATTTTAACTATTCATTTAGATTAATTTGATCCACTATGGTAATGTTCTCATCCAATACTTGTTGCCTACTTTCAACCATATTTCCATGTGCTTTCAAAGCATTATTGTGAATTGAAGTGGAAATTAGGGATTCAGTTAAGTTTGTGACAAGTTGATCTGCATATCATTGACTTATTATCTTGATCTTAGCTAGAAGATCTGGATTTATGGGTTTTGACTCTATTTGAATTTCCTTTCCTTTGTTAGTGGAAGAAGGTATATCTATTTGTCCAAAAGTTTGATCTTGTCATTGTTGTTCTCCTTATCTAACTAAGGTATGCAATTGTTCTATAGGAAAGTCATAATGTAGTCTAGCACCTGATTCTATCAATTTAAAAAGGGCTTCATCTTGATCTTCTTGGGGTTTATATTCATTATAATCATCTTTGAATCCTACTATTGTAGGGATATCATCAAAAATAGTGGGGTTATCTTGACCATAATAAAATTTATAATATTCATAACTAAGGCCATAAGAGGCCCCACTACGAGTGAACCTTTGAGTCATGTTTCAAAAGAGCTATTCTGTGTATTGACTAACTTTAGCCCAATGTTTGGCAACCAATCAAAGTACACTTTGGCTCTCCTTTAAAAAAATAACCAAGGTACCAATGAGACTATAAGGGAGGGTGGTTTGAAAGCACACATAATTTAGAAGATTTAGTTCTTGAGTTTACTCAACCTTTGGTAAATTTGAAATCATATAGATCGGAAGAGAGTATGGTAACTCAAAGACCCAAGGTGAAAACTAGTACACAAAGCCTAGATATTTATGATACACCTGCACTACAAAATCTAGTTTCAACTTTGACAAGTTGACCCTATAAGTTTAGAAGAAAGATCTCTATCTTACAAAGAAGACAAAATGAACTAAGCAACTCAAGATGTAAAAATATACATGAATCACTAAGTATAAAGCTAAGACCAACTAAGCAACACAACATTGCCACATGATTCTATTAGGATAAAATATGTTCTAGGACTCAAAGCATGAGTGATACGCAAGATGACTTGAGTCCACCAAGACGATAATGTGATTTTGAGTCTTAATAAATGACCTTCAATTTAAATGGAAAATTGAACCCAAGTTAAAACAAGCATAATACACAAATAACAGACCCACTTTGACACACCAACCCTTAGAAATCAAAAAGGTTCAATTTCAAATGTGGATTATAAATGAAGGATTTAAACACATTAGGTAAAAGGTCTAGACTGAATTGGGTAGCATGACTACACCAAAGTGGATGACATGACACAAAGTTTTTGATAACAATTTAAACAAGGAAAAGATGAATTTTTCATTTGGATAGCATAACACCTCCCTTGTTCAATAAAATTGAGGACAATGTATTTTGGCTAAGTCCATTGAGTTAACAAGCAATTTTAGACATAAATCAAGACCAAGTTAGCTAATGATAAAAAAAAACATGTTAAGTCTAAACTAACAAGGTATGGCAAAGTGGGGTCTACTAAACTATCAAATTTTAAACATTCTAGGGGAATTAATTACAAAATGACTTTTATGTCAAATGATGCAAAAGATAAGTGCAAAAATTAGGTGACCATGGCATTAACTAGTTGTAAAAAGGTCTAGTCCTTTTTACAACCACTACGTCCTAGTGTTCACTCAGTGTAGTACACTGTCTAAATGCAGATATGTCCTATGTGCAACTCCAAAGGAGTCAAATGAAGTCAATATTGGGAGGTGAAACCCTAGGACAAAGCTTCCCTAAATAACTCATGGGAGGTAATGATGTCCCCATCACAAGCCAAGTTTGCATGAAAATAAAGAAATCATAAAATAGAAAGACTTTAGGATTATTTTCAAGATCACCTAAACTTTAGTGAGTTTTTAGGGAGTGGTTTAGATGACTTTCTGTTTAAGCCTTGGACTAGGCTATTTGCAATAGGAATGACACTTTTGATTCCAAGGGTTCCCTATAGGGGACAAATGGAAGATCATACACGCAACATACCTCTTTTTTCCAAACCAAATCTAATTAAATAACTATTGCAAATAAAAATTGACAAGTGTGTTCAATTTAAAAAACCCAAATGAAATGTTTGGTGGTGTTCATTTGAACCCTTGGTCTTAGTTGCAAACTTTGAAATTTTTTAACAAAACAAAGTTATTAACTAATTTTTTAAGCATGCACAAGGTGATTTAAACATGTTTTTATCAAAGCAAAAGCTTGGTCCTATAGCAAAAATGTTAGCATGTTCTTTAGCTTTGAAGCCCTTTTGAGTTTGAAATAATAGACTTTGGAAAAGTAGCTCTTGGGTCTATGTTTTTTGAAAAACATAGTGACTAACATCGGTCAATACCACTGACATCGGTTATGGACAATCGTGATCTAACCAATGTTGATTCTGCTGATCGAAGTTGATTAAGCTAGTGATTGATGTCGGTATCTCTGGTGACATTGGTTATTGTATAAAAATTGTGGTAACCAAAAATGGCAAAATAAAGTTAGAAAATCAATTTGAAAGAGTTTTAAAGGTCCAAATGGATATTTTAGAGTTGAAAAGTGATCTTTTTAGGTGTGAGATGTGTCTAGTCCCACCAGGTGTACCAAGATGTAGAGAGGATTACAAATCAAGTTAGTCAAGCATTAGTCCATAAACAATGAAACATGCGTAAAGACCTAACTATCCAAGCCTATCTATTCCTATGAGAATTAAAAAGGATAGAAAGAATAAAATGAAAGAAATAAAACCATATTACCTTCCCAAATGGATTCACCATACCCATGTGGCTCAAAAACATGTTCTCCCTTGATCAAACATCCTTGTCTTGGTTAACAATAGTGGTAAGCTCCTCCAATGCTTCAAGAACACTCCATAAAACCTAGGCTCTTGATTCCAAATCACTAAACTAGCCTATCAATGAAGCTTTCAAGAAAATTCTATGATCTAATGCAAAGCCTTTTGAATATATTTGAGCATAATGACCTTGCACCAAAATAGCTTAAAAATGATGTTCATGGCCTCTCTATTTATAGATTTTTGAGATTGGTTAGGATCAACCATGACCATCCATCTCAAGATTGAGATGTGTGGCCATGGATAATCCTAATATTTAGAATTAAATCCATAATTATCTTCATAATAACCTTGGAAGAAGGGGTATTGAAGAGGCATGGGAGGCATTAACTAGGCATGGGTGACCCATAATCTTGATATTTGTGGCATTTTATGGCCTAGAGATGTCTTCCCAAGAAATGATGTCACCTTATGATGTAGATAATAAGAATCAAATTTCAAAAATAAATATTCAAAAACTCTCATGGAAAATCCACTTAAGCTCTTGATTTGGATTAATTAGCCTTAGATAAGGTTAATCAACATTTGTGTAATTATTTGAAAATTAGCTTTTAATTAATCAAAATGGTCAAAAAGTCATATTACTGAGTTGTAATTTGACTCGAGAAGAATTAGAAGGTGACATTAGATGTGCCAAAACCATATTCCCATTTAAGATGTTGTCAACAACAAATAATAAAGGTATGTGACATGTACCAATGAATTAGAAGAAAAAAACAATCCAGAGCACAAAACACAAAATTATCATTTTGACTCGAAATGAATTGATCAAAGTTAGCTGGCCCATAAATAAAATTACCCTATTTAGGGATACTTTGACCTAAATTTTCACTTGTAAATGAAAATTTTGAACCATTTATTGTGTTTTATGGGCAATTCAAGTAAAATTGACAATTTCAACACAAATGGTGTTAGAAATTGGATGTCTACACATCCAGATGTACCCTTTTAGCATGAAGCCATAAAATCCCAAAGAGAAAAGTCTTTGTATGCCCAAGTATTAAGGGACATGAGTGATGAAGAAGAATTAGATGATGATAGGCCTATTGCAGAAGTAGTAAAGTAGCTAGAGGCATTCACTCCTTCCCTAATGAGGACCACCCAAATAAATTAAAAGGAAAGGCCATAGACTCATGTAAAGGTTCTAGAAATGGAATCATTTGGACCATAACCACCCTTAGGAGATAAAGACAAAGGTAATGAGGAGACTATGTGGGCCTCAAATGATTCTTTGTCCTTCAAAGATGTGATATAAGTAGGTGTCAAGGTAGCCATGCAAGCCCAAGTTCCACCCCAAATAGAAACCATGTCCTTTGACACAAAAGCATTTGTCTAGAATATAATCACCTAGCCATTAGGATAAGAGGTGGAGGGTGAGATAAAATGTACGTAAGGTCTAAGGGAGAAAATTAAAAATGAGTTGACGCCAGAAGAAGAAGCCCCCACTAGTAGTGAAAAGATAGAGGCTCAAGGAGAAAAAAAACTAGATGTTGTGGTGACTGTGGAGATAACCCCATAGGACCATCTCTCTCCAAACACACAATTTCAATACAAGAAGGAGAGGCTACACCTAAAGGAGATAGGGTATCAAGCTTGAAAATGGGTACCCCTATGCCTTTAGATATAAGTAAGGACCAAGGTGATGAAGTTCTAAGGAAGGATCTTCCACTGGAATTACTTCTGTTGAAGTACCTTGAGGGCTCCTTCCCCAAATAAATGTCCATGATCTTATCAAGCACAAGAGTTTGAGGCCATGATTGGTGATGAGCCACTTAAGGGTGACAAAGAAGACACCATAACCTCTTCCCAACTTTCCCAACTAATTACACAATTTGAGCTAAAAGCAAGACCTCCTCCTCAACCCACAGGATAAGAGAGTGCCATTGATATACTGCTACTGAGGTCCCAAAAGCAATCATAAGTAGTTATTAAGGTCCTAGAGTAGGTTGAACTAGGTAAAGAGAAAGAGCAAGAAGTTGGAAGGGAAGAGGTAGAGTTGGAAAGCGATGAGGATATAGAGCAGATAAAAATAGGATCATAAGCATTGAAATTAAATTGGGGGATATAGATGTAGTAAATATTGCCTAGTCATATAGGGCAAAACCTCCCAAGAAAGCCAAAGCACTTGCCCAAACTACTTTCACTAATACTAGGGAGAGAACAGAGGAGATAGTTATCCCCCCATAAGGTGTTACAAAGAAGGATGCTCGCATTGAGAGATATGCAATATACATATATGATTTAGGGGAACCTTCAAGAAATGAGATCAAGCATAACTCACAGGTTTTAGTGAGCATGGTAGCTCATCAGATGGACAAAGACAACGTGTCAATGGGAGAGTTTAAGATGCAGAATTAGAAAATGATCTAGTACTTATAAAAGCTACTGAGTGAGCCTAAAGTAGTGATTCCAACTACCAGCATAGCCCCAAGTCCCCTCATTTCTTCCTGGGATGCACTTGATTTTGGCCTAGGTGAAGATTTAAGGACTAGAGGATGGGTGACCAAAGAATGGTGGAAAGACTTGATGGTCCAAGGCAAAGAGGTCATTTACATAGCATTGGGATGGTTTGATGATGCAATGGATAAACAAGAGGAGTGAAAATCATTAGCATTGGTTTATGAACAGGATATCAAGAGCTAAGAGGAACTTGGGCCCAAGGTAGATGATTTTTGTAGTGTGGGAAAGGATACCTTGATTTCAGAAAAGGTCATCACCTCAGATGATCCTAAAATACCTAGAGACTACCAACTAGCCATAAAACATAGGTCAACAATGATTAAGGATGGTGCCTTCGTTATAAAAAGGGAAGAGCAGTCCCTTAAGGTTGCTAGGATAGAAATCAAGGCCACCTTAAGGGGAATGGTGAATCTTGATAACACGATCAACATGATAAAGGAATTGATAGAAGGTACCTTGAAGAGTCTTATCGATGTACTTCATGGAAGCTTAGATGGCTACAAAATAAGGGAGTTGGTGAAAATCAAAAAATCCTATGATCAATTGAAGGCATTGGTTGAAAGGAAATAGAAAACACTCTAGGGGATTACCAAGTGGTTAGAGGAATATGAGGTTAGATTCAAATACCAGGTAGGCCCATATAAGAAAATCCTCACCAGCATGATCAAGAAGTTTGTTGCTTACAAGAATAGGTTGGCATAGGGCTCAATCATCAATGTTGATTTCATGACATGACCAAATCATTTCTATTTTTCCTTAATTGATGTAAAGATTCTTGTCTCCTCTATTTTCCTCTTCTCTCTTTTTCTTTTAGTCTTTTTACTACACCCATTAGTGGCATGCCTCTCATAGGTATATTATTTGGAGAAAGGGATGTTTTGGTTTGGTTACGCAAGTGGACAAAGGTTGTTTTTTCCCTTGCTAGGGTCTGATTTATGTGGTGTATGGAGAGCATCCCACCAAGATGAGATATCAAACTTGTTTTCATCAGAGCATGCACATTATCCTAGGAATCCTTTTTTGTTGTAACTAATGAGCTTTGGGCCTGTGAATGATTTCTCAAGCTAGAGCATCTCATTGGGATATGCCACACATGGTTTGAAAATGGTATAAGTAAAGGAGGTTTGTTCCTTTATAAAGGTTAGTCAATCATAAAATTTTGAGAAAATAAATATCACTCTAGAGAAGTTCTTCCTGTGTAAACTATTTGGTGTCAAATTGGTTTCTTGTGTAAAACCATTGACAAGATCTGAAATCATATTAACATATTAAGATGACTTGCATAGCATACATGTTATAGAATTTCCACCACATACTATAAGTATCTAAATTTTAGATGGATAGTGGAATATGTTTGTGCTTTGTTGCTCTATCTCATTGTTGAAATCTAATGCATTATTTTGAGTTCTTAATATATTGGTATTCTCACCCTTTCCTTTTGTGGTAGTCATCTGGGAAATGTGTTGAGATTATAAAATCCTTTAGGTATAGAATTCAGAGTGAAGTATTAATAGCCATTTTTTGGGGTAGTCCTAGGGTCATGGATTCAATGAGAAAGAGCTCTTGAATTATTACTTGTAGCTTTATTTGTGATTATTTCAAGAAACCATGAAGTATTGTTTCATTCTATTTGTTCTTTAAAGGTTCTAAAATAGTTGTTTGTGTAAGTGACATGATAGTTCAGTGATTTTCTCCTCTCTCATCCAAAACCCATCCATATCTTTGTTTGAAATCAACCCACATTGTCTTACCCTACTCTTAACACACCAGTTTCTTATCATAAGTGTTACTTTCATCACAAATGCATGAGATCTTACATATTTAGAATGTATTTGCATTTTTGTGCTTAAAATCTTAAGAGCTATAGTTTCCTATATAGTTTTTGTTGTTGAGTATTTTATAAAATGGAGATTGCATCCACCCTTTCATCTGTCTCTACTAGCTTGTATGTGACTTAAAGCATTTGTGCATTTCATGTGATAACCCTTGCAGGTGAAGTGTGCAAACTTGGTTATGCTTTAGTCATTTTTCCTCTATGTGCCAAGAGTCCTCATGAAGATTGAAATATAAAACCCCTCCATATGAGTAAGATAACCCATAGGTTCTCTCAACTTGGTTTAGGTAGAGAAAAAAGTAACAGGGAGTTAACCATACCCTTTATAGGTGTGTCTTAGTCATTGTATATTATCATTTCTTTGTTTGATGTTAAACCCTTCCCTAGCTATAAAAACATATTGATAGGTTTTTCATCTTTGTTTTCCATTTTCTGTAAGTGTGAAAAGCTGAGCATACAAGGTGTATAACTAGGAATCAACAATAGGAATGTAGTCCATTTTTATATATTAGTGGGTTTTTTACCCCTTGTGGTTTTCCCACATATGTGATGTGTTCTTGTGTTTCATGCTTATATGGATATGTGTTTATGCATACTAAATCTATATGGAATGGTCTATGATTTCTTAAGTAAATTTGACAAGAAGGGTTTTGAATACTGATTCACCCCCCTCTCTGAGTCATTTTTATTTCAACATGCAAGTTGTAACAATTTTATGTATTGGTTCACATACGCAACAAGGTATATTCATTTATTTCCTTTATTTTTACTTAGCTTGACTCAGTTAATTTAATTCAACACAGTCTTTTGATTTTGATTGTCTCTTAAGCAAGGACTAATTTTTGCATGTTTCGTTGCAGGTCATTGCTTTAAATCATTATTCACATATGCATGCCCAAATTCACATACTCAGACTCATTTACATGGGCTTAACTTCCAAGGTAAGTATAGGTATGATTATTTTCCCTTTATACTAATCATTTCCATTTATTACATTTCTAACATAAGGTTGGGGAGGGGAAATATAATAATCTAAAAGTGGTATTTGGATTCTAAGAGTGTTGCATGAGTTAGACTATTCCTAGATTATCCCTAAACCTATCCTAGACAATATACCCTACTTTTCTAGTTATTATGTAGACCACAGACAACTAAAATTAGTTCAAACATAGTCTCAAGATAGCTTTCTAAATCCCAACCTAGTTTTCCTAAAAATCTTCCAGGTGGACATTAGCATCACATTTGGGACACTACCATCACATGGAACTTCTATCCCCAATTGAGTGCTACTATATTTTGACCTAACTCTCTTGAATGAATAATTTTTCAAATGTGTGCACCTCTTAAGGTTGGCATAAGTATATTTTATTATCTGCATAAGCTATAGATCTCTATAAATACAAATCTATGTGATATTTAAGAACTAGATGGAAAATAGACACAAAATCTTATTAAAAAAAAGTCAAGTTGAAGAAAATTAAGGTATTTGATCCCTATTTTGCCTTATTTTATATAATACCATCTACAATTTTTATAAGAGTAGATTTTAAAGATTTCAAAGCTCAAGCACACTTAAGGCATCCAAGTCCACTTTTTTTGAGCATAGTCATTGATGTTAGGTTGTCATTGATGTCAAAGAGATCATTATTTATAGTGCATTAATGACAAAGTGATCTAATTGATGGTTTGGAGAGTGTTTGACCTAGTGAGGTAATTGATGGATGATATGTATGATATGGTCATGTTGTAGAGACCTATGGGGTGTTATGAATAGTCAATTAAATGTCTAAGCTCAAGTAGTCATCTTGATAGATAGAGCTGAGTGAGAAGATTGATGATGTCCTATTTCACACGTGTGAAGGTTTCAAGATAAATTTGATATAAAATCAAATGGTTCAAAATTTAGGTCATGAGGTTGAGTGAAGAAAAAGTTATTAAGGTGTAAAGTTGGCCTCTCAAGCAAAATTCACTAAGTTCCCATGCTTGGCCAAATTTACATTATTGAATATATATATTGATCATTAATTGGATCAAAGATATAATAGCGAGAAATTTATCTAACTAGATAGTGATCTAATAGAGTGTATGATCTTATCAATAGTGATCCAATGGTGTACGTGAAGTCAATATGTCAAAGGATGCTCAGAAGGCACGTACTAGTGACATGTGTCTCAATCTTGTTAGGTTGGCAGAAGATCAATGGCATGTGAGTGCTCATATATATGGAGATTGATGGAACACATTGAGTCAAATAGTTAATGTGCACAAAAGGCATGTATAGCTACCAAGTGGCACGATCATGGAAGCGAGGATCTAAGATCAATGGTGAGCATTGCTAGATGAAGACTAGGATACTTATGAAGAAATTGATGGTGTTTATTTGTTCAAAATTTATAAGGAAAATGAGATGAGGTCAAAGTGTATGATGTTTGACATTTGCTTAGTGATCATTGGAATTTAAATATTAAAATTTGTGAGGGAAAACCAATGCTTAGTATTTGAGTTATATCCTTTGATCCATGATGAATTTCATGATGGTATAAAAAGCAAAGTTGTAGACAAAGTTTAAGGTGGATCTAGAAAATCCAGTTATAAGGTATGAATGTTTGTACAATTAAAGTTATGGAGTTTTAAAGTTTAATATTTATTCATTCATGGTGCTACTATGTAAAAAATATTGTTTAAGTAATATATGCTTTAATATAAGAGTGTTTTGGCAGGAGTAATCATTTGAAGATGTCTTAGAGATAATATGGAGTAGACCCAGGTATTTGAAAGTGATATTATGTTCTTAATTTTATTGATAAAGTGATAATTATTTAAATAGGTCTACATGAGACCTATAAGGGATATTAAGGCCTAATTTAAAGGTGTATTTTCTTAAGTGTGACCCATGGATGTTATGGCTGACCTGTGATAATGAATTTGAGCTGTATTAGCATGATAGATGCCTTAAGGGTTAAGGCAAGTATTATGATTGACCTAGAAGTCATGAAGACTATATAAATAGTGGAGACCAAGGTAATGGTTTCTAGACTTGAATGTGGATGTATTGAGAGAAAAATATAGAAATGAAGGAAATAGATTAGAGGAAGTATGCTTAGTAGATGGATTGAAGTACAAATTAGATTGAGGATGAAAGAAGAAGCCTAGAGTGATCCAAAAGGAGTGTTTGGATACATTGATTATATGATCATGTTTGAGTATGTGTGATGAGTTGAAAGAGATGTGTTAAATATTATTTTTCCATTCAGATTGATTTATAATAAGAGTTTTGGAGTTGTTGATTTCATAAGGTGTTGTGTGGGTGCTCAACATCTAGAACAAGTGGGTGTTTTTTAATACTTAGGGGTGGGTGATCTTTGTGAAGTGGGTTATTCAATAAAAGGTCTCATGTTTGTGATCATCTTATAAGATAAGTATTCCATGTGTTTGTAAGCTTGAGAGTGGGTTTTAATCCCCAAGAAAGTTTCCCACATAGATCTTGTGTTATATGTGTGATCTTGCATCATCTTTCTTATTCATTATTATGAACATATTATATGCTTTATGAATGCTTATGGTCATTAATTAAGAGTTTGAAAAGATTAAAATTTAAGTTTAAAATATCTTGCATCATTGATTCACCCCCTCAGTGATTGTACCTCTATCAATTAGTATTAGAGCAAGAACTTCACTATATATTTAACCATTTGAAGGTGATCTAAGGTATAATATGACAAGTCAATAGATACAGGGTTTCTATATAAAGTAAGCACCATTGTTTAATGGTTCAAATTATTATTTCTTGAGTATAAGGATGAGGATGTACATTATATCTCTAGGGTTTGATATTTAGCAATATATCATGGATGGTTACACTACACCAACTACTCCTCTAACTATTGATACTGAAAAGAAGTTGAGTGAGAATAATTCTAAAGCTATGAATGATATCATTTGTGGTCTATCCAAGGTTGAGTTCACCAAAGTGATCCATTATAAGTCTACTAAGGAAATTTGGGTTAAATTATAGATTATCTATGAAGGAAACTCTAAGGTGAAACTAGCTAAGTTTAAGACCTACCAAAGGTAATATGAAGGTCCCAAAATGAAGGAAGAAGATACTGTGGAATCCTATCTTCTAAGGGATGATGAGTTAGTAAACATGATCAGAGGTCTTGGAGAGGACATTGACAAAGGTAATATAGTACAAAAGGTATTGAGGACTCTTACACTAAAGTTAACTTCAAAGGTTTTTGCTATAAAATAAAGTCATGATCTCACTCAGATGAAGATGGATGAACTACATGGCATCCTTACTACCTATGAGATGAGAATTGATGAGGATAGGGCTCCTAAGAAGGAAACAACCTTTAAAGTAAACAAGGAGATAAAAGCCAAAAACAATAAGTTAAGTCTTGAATACTTTAATCTTAATTAAGATCAACTTGAAGCCATGATTGCAAGAAAATTGAATGTAGGATCAAGTATAAATGAAAACTTCCTTTAAAATGTTTTTTATGTGGTAAAGTTGGTCGTTTTGCAATGAAATGTCAAAATAGAGACAAGTTTGAACACAAAGAAGCTTATAAAGAATCTCATGAGGGTGAACACAAAAAATTTGAGGGTCCTAGAAAGTACACAAATTTCTTTAGTAAAAAAATTAGAAAGAAGGAATCATACAAAGGTAGTAAGAGCCTTTACCATGAAGAAGATAGTAACTCATTTATAGAAGTAAACAAATCTGATAGTGTTGATTCTTTTCATAATAATGACATGGAGACATTGTTCATGGATTTTAGTGATGATAAAGGTAAATTTTCCTCAAGCAAAGATTTCTTTGGCAAAGATAGCATAGAGGAAGAATATGAGAAATTCACTCTTGAAGATAAATATCTAGATACAGTGGAAGAAATGAAGTTACTACAAAGAAGAATAGAAAACAAGATTATTTGATCAAATACTATGAGGACCAAATTAGAATTTTTGAAAGAAGGTTGAGTAATGAAGTCAAGGAGCATGATGAGATCACACAATAGTTTAAAACTTAGGTTTGTAATCTTAATGAGGAAGTAAAGAGTAAGGATGAAGAATGTATCATGTATCAATTAGAGATAGATTCTTTGTAGATGAAACTAAATCTAGCTATGAGAAAAGATACAACTGATGACTTAGATAATAAAGATGAATGGTCTTGAAGATCTAAAGATTGAGAAGGAAATTAAAAAAGAGATGATGTCACAAATCAAGGACTATGAAGATAAATTTTGTGTGTTTGAGGTAAGAATGAATGAAGACACCAAGGAGCATGAAGATATAGTCAAGCATCTTAGTTGTCAATTAAAAATATTGTCTACAAGCCTGAAAGCTAAAAATGATTTGGGCAATAATTCAGGTGATAATTCGGGTGATGGGTCCACCCCAATTAATGATGGAACTTCTGGGAGCCATAACTTTTATACCGTAGCTCCAATTGACTCACCGTTTGAACCGTTGGAAAGATAATAATGAGGGGAAAATATTGAGATGGCATGAGCTTTGAATGATGAATTTTGACCCCTAAAAACCCAATGGAAGTTTCCTAAATTTCAATTTTAGTAGTGTAGTCTAAAAATAGTAAGTTTCTAAAAATAGTAATTCCTCAAATTCTGTATTGTTGTAAATCATGGAAGTTGATCAAATTAATCTCCCTCAAGATTGGTGACCTTCCACATCCTGCTCAAACCTTCAAAACATGTATAAATGAAGATGTAACCCAAAATGGAAAGCAAACATCTCTTCTCAGAGATAATCATATGTTTGGGTCTACAAATTTGATTAATAAGACATCTCTTCTCAGAGATAACATTATTTGATTGTCTTTTTCTTGTCTCTTGAATTATCTTTCAACCAAAGCTTTCAAGTTTTGGATATAAAAAAATGAGTATTCAAGGTATGTGATTGAAAATGAGTAATTTAAAGTTACGTTAGACAAGACATATTGTAAATTAAAGTCATTTATGAAGTATGAAAATAGCTCAAATGATCTAGACAATATTTTGAGTAGTCAAAAGCATCAAGTGATAGAACTAGTCTTGGACATAAAGAAGAGAAAAAAGCTTGTAACTCAAGACAAGATAAAGGATGATGTGAATAATAATGTTCAAACTTTGATGATCAATCATTAGTCAAGGAATGAAGGCATTGATAGAATGAAGACAAATCAGATCTAAAAACAAAATGCTATGATGTATGCAAATTTCAATGGTCATTATTAATCTGAAATCAGTTTCATCATAGGTCAAAATACTGTGAAAGATCCTCAAGGAATGAATGAATTCATGAAAATTTAAATAATAATCATATATGTCAATCACAAGGTCTATACAATATTAGAAACCTCATTTTTTTCAAATTTCATGAGAGACGTCAAATAGCAAAATTCTACACGAATGATTGGTATTCTATTTCAAAATTGTCAATCCTATCATGAAGAAAAGGAGTCATAATGAATGGAGGCCTAAGCTAGTGAATGAAAAATAGGATCAAAATGGATTATTTGTCATTATATAATAGGGAAAAATTTCAAGTATCAAGGAACAAGCCTTTTCCACCCAAATGGACAAGGAAATCAAGAAGGATCCTGAGATAAAAGAAAAGAATAAGCTTGAAAACTCATTCAAAGTCAATCTGAAGATAATAAAGGACTTCAATTCAAGTAAGATCATGAAGATATGAAAGTCTCCTAAATTTTGGGATCTTTAGTCCCTCTATGACAAGTAGGTGTCTCTACCTATTTTCTTAGGAGACATTTTTTTTTTGAGATGTGTGTGCTCTAGGTAATGATCAAAATGCCAATCAGTACAAAGGTATGTTATTTTAATTTTGATAATATGCAAGGTATGCATTGAATAAGGGGGAAAATGCGTGAGATGTTTATATAAGCATGGTTTCAACACAAATGACATGATATGGACCATGATGTTAAGGGGATATTTCTAATCTCTATGAGTAGTTCATCAAGTCCAAGGATAAGGAAAGTCCAACTTTAGATTGTTCATACCAAAAGGGGAGTAATTGTTTCATATGGTTGAAAGTATGTAAGTATCCTAAGCATCTAAAATAGTATTTAAATACATACATGATGTTGAGAAGTGATTGTTGTCATGTTAAGGAAGATACCCTTTGTCATTAATGCCAAATGGGGAAAAAGATCAAAATAAAGAAATTCAAATGAGAATAAGTCATTGTGAGGGTGTTTTTATATTAATGATAAATAGGGAGATTTTTGAGCATGGTCATTTATTCTAGGTTGTCATTTATGTCAAAGAGATCAGGATTCAGAGTGCATTGATGACAAAGTGATCAAATTGATGGTTGGGAGAGTGTTTGACTTAGTGAGGCTATTGATGGATGATAATGATGATATGGTCATGTTAAAAATACCCTATGGGGGTGTTATGAGTGATTATAATGCTTATGGAAGTGAAGATAATTCATTAGAATAGTTGATTGAATGTCTAAGCTCAAGTAGTCATCTTGACAGATAAAGTTGAATGAGCAGATTAATGACATCATATTTCACATGTATGAAGGTTTTAGGATTAATTTGATACATGTATGGATTTACCTATGAAATAAGATCATATGGTTCAAATTTTAAGTTAGGAGATTGAGTGTAGCAAAAGTTATTAAGTTGCAAAGTTGGCCTCTCAGGCAAAATTCACTAAGTTCCCATACTTAGCCAAATTTGCATTAAAAGATCTACATTGAGCGTTAATCAGATCAAAGATATAATGGTAAAAAATTTATCTAAATAGATAATGATATAATGGAGTGCATGATATTATCATTAGTGATCCAATGGTACACATGAAGTCAATATGTAAAAGGATGCTTAAAAGTAACATGCTAGTGACACGTGTCTCATTCTTGTTAATTTGATAGTAGATCAACAACACATGATTGGTAAGAGGAACCTCCTACAACAAGTAATAAAAATGAAAAAAATAATAGGAATTAGTAACATAAATTAAATCTTATAGAACACTTGAAAATATTTAATTGATTGTAGGCCACTTTGAGGGGGAAACCTCCTTTGAGCAAGCTCAATACAACAATTTTGTGGATGCCTTCATTAGCCTCAATACTTACTTAAATACAAATTCTAAACTAAGAAACCACTATTTCCCATGGATGTGGGATAAAACATAATGATCATGGGATAACTTATAAAGCATATGCATCCATAGAAACTACTAAACTAACAAAGTAAAGAGAAGATATATCACGGGTTCATAACATCCCCTCCCTCTTAGAAAAAGCTTTGTCCTCAAAGCTTCATATGTGAGAATTGGTGTTAAATTTGAAATAGTGGTTCCCATGTTGCATCTTCTAGTTGAATTGTATCCCACTAAATTAAAAATTTAGTGATGGAGTGGGAGAGAGAATTTGACATGTGTGCTTATGTAGGATTGCCTCCGGTTCAAGAAGAATGGACCCTTCATTATCAAGTTTTGGTAAAATAGTATGCACTATGAGCTTTGTGCCAAGAAATTTATTCAAACAATAAACATGAAATATTGGGTGAACTCAAGAAGAAGGTAGGAGCTCTAACTTATAAGCAACTGACCCAATCTTCTAAATAACCTTATAGGGTCCATAGAACTTGGGAGCTAGCTTATGATGCCCTTTATGTTTTAGGGAAGATTGCTTGTATGGTTTTAAGAAAATAAAAATAATATCACCTACTTGAAAAGTGTGCCTAAAATGATGTTGATCTACCTATTATTTCATTCAATTTTGTGCCATATGAAGATTGTCTCATAGGGTACTGAGGATCTGATCTCAGGTTTGGATAATCATGTCAGCTGCTTGAACTGATAAACTATTAGGGGTGTATGGAAGGAGCACTGGTGGTGCTTAAACATAGATTGATTCATTTTTGTTGAAGTGTGGTAGGAGGTCTTATACCACCATTTGATGAGAGGGAACCACTTTTCCCATTGATGTTATTATTTTGAGGTGAAATAATGAAGAAACATTTCCAAGCATTTATTGACAATTTTAGTTTGGTTATCTGTTTGTGGATGATACCCAAAAATCATCTCAATTGGGTGTCGATGTATCAAAATAGTTCTATTCAAAAATGGCTGGTGAAGGTTGCATCATGATTTGAGACAATGGATAAAGGAATGTCATGAAGATAAAAAATATGGTCAAAGAAAATTTGTGTGATTGTGGAGGCAGTATAAGGATGGCCAAGGGTACAAAAATGACTATATTTGGAGAGGCAATCAATCAAAACCAAGATCACCATTTTACCTCTAGATTTTAGGAGCCCCTTAATGAAATCCATAAAAATATCTATCCAAATCTTGGTAGGGATGGGCAAGGGTTTAAACAACCTAGGGATTAGTGTTGTTTCACCCTTGTTGTGTTGGCAGGTATCACATTCAACCACCATTTATTGAATTGTATTTTTCCTTCCCTTCCAAAATAAGTTTCATCATGCCCACTCATAATTTTTAAGAAACCCTAATTTCCCTATAGATGGAAAATCATGAAGTTCATAAAATATAGACTGCTAAAGATCTATGCTCTGGGGAAGCACCAAACGACCCTTGTATTGTAGAGAAGCACCATCTCATGAATAATGTGGTACAAATAAAGGGTTAGTGGCCAAATATTGAATGATTAGAGATAATGAGGAGTCATTGACATACCCTTGTTGTATAGTGTCCAACTAATTTGGAATAGGCATGGAAATAGATGAAAGGGAATCTTGGTCTACAAATGTGTGAGACAGAGCATTAGCCACAATATTGTCCTTACCCTTCTTGTAAGTGATATCATAATCATAAACCATGAGTTTTCTGACCTATTTATATTATGATGGGGTAGAGACCCATTGTTCTAGGAAATATTTTAGACTCTAGTGATCTGTTTTGATGCAAAAATGATTTCTCAGAAGGTATGGCCTCCACTTTTGTACATGTAAAATGGCCATCATTTCCTTCTCATAATTAGTGAGCACTAAATTATTTCTATAAAGGTATTTGATACTAATTGCATTGGGGCATCATTCTTGGAGGAAAACAACACTAAGTCCATTACCAAAAGCATCACTCTTGATAGTGAAGGTCTTATCAAATCTGGGATATCTAGAACAAGTGTAATACACATAACTTATTTAAAATTTTCAAATACACACTCAAAAACTTATGTCCAAGTAAAAGCATCATTTTTCAACATAGATGTCAATAGAGATTCAATATTCTTGTAATCTTAAAAAACTTGTGATAGTGTCTATTCAGCACTAAAAAACCATGGAGGCTCTTTTGTGTTTAAGGATGTGGCCAATTTAGCATGGCATCTATTTTTTTTGGATCCACTCGAACCCCTTGGAATGACACAATATGCTTAAGATACCCCACTTCATCCTGGACAAAAATTACATTTGGAATATTTTTCACAAAGATGATGGCCAGAGAGAAGTTGTAGTGTGAGCTCTATATGTTAGAGATGCTCAGACCATGTTTTACTATAGATGAGGATATCATCAAAGAAAATCAGAATGAATTTTTGTAGGTAGGGCCAAAATATTTTATTCATCAATGGCTAAAATGTTGAAGGAGAATTAATGATATAAGTCTTTTAAAAATTTATTTTTCAAGTATACTCCCAAGAACAAAGGAGATATGGGGACTGAGACCTAGTGTTATAATATCTAGAGACATATTCTTTGAAGGAAATGTGCACTTCAATTCTTTTAAATAAGGCACACACTACATTTCTTTACCCTAAAAATGGGCACAATTTACTCTATGTTGGCAGGTATCACATTCAACCACCATTTATTGAATTGTATTTTTCCTTCCCTTCCAAAATAAGTTTCATCATGCCCACTCATAAGTTTTAAGAAACCCTAATTTCCCTATAGATGGAAAATCATGAAGTTCATAAAATATAGACTGCTAAAGATCTATGCTCTGGGGAAGCACCAAACGACCCTTGTATTGTAGAGAAGCACCATCTCATGAATAATGTGGTACAAATAAAGGGTTAGTGGCCAAATATTGAATGATTAGAGATAATGAGGAGTCATTGACATACCCTTGTTGTATAGTGTCCAACTAATTTGGAATAGGCATGGAAATAGATGAAAGGGAATCTTGGTCTACAAATGTGTGAGACAGAGCATTAGCCACAATATTGTCCTTACCCTTCTTGTAAGTGATATCATAATCATAAACCATGAGTTTTCTGACCTATTTATATTATGATGGGGTAGAGACCCATTGTTCTAGGAAATATTTTAGACTCTAGTGATATGTTTTGATGCAAAAATGATTTCTCAGAAGGTATGGCCTCCACTTTTGTACATGTAAAATGGCCATCATTTCCTTCTCATAATTAGTGAGCACTAAATTATTTCTATAAAGGTATTTGATACTAATTGCATTGGGGCATCATTCTTGGAGGAAAACAACACTAAGTCCATTACCAAAAGCATCACTCTTGATAGTGAAGGTCTTATCAAATCTGGGATATCTAGAACAAGTTTAATACACATAACTTATTTAAAATTTTCAAATACACACTCAACAACTTATGTCCAAGTAAAAGCATCATTTTTCAACATAGATGTCAATAGAGATTCAATATTCTTGTAATCTTAAAAAACTTGTGATAGTATCTATTCAGCACTAAAAAACCATGGAGGCTCTTTTGTGTTTAAGGATGTGGCCAATTTAGCATGGCATCTATTTTTTTTGGATCCACTCGAACCCCTTGGAATGACACAATATGCTTAAGATACCCCACTTCATCCTGGACAAAAATTACATTTGGAATATTTTTCACAAAGATGATGGCCAGAGAGAAGTTGTAGTGTGAGCTCTATATGTTAGAGATGCTCAGACCATGTTTTACTATAGATGAGGATATCATCAAAGAAAATCAGAATGAATTTTTGTAGGTAGGGCCAAAATATTTTATTCATCAATGGCTAAAATGTTGAAGGAGAATTAATGAGGCCAAAGAGCATGAAAAAAAACTCATAATGGCCATCATACGTGTGAAAAGCTGTCTTAGGGATATCATCCTAATGAAGTCGGATCTATTGATATCTAGAGTGAAGATCTAACTTGGAGAAAAAATGAGCACCATGAAGCTCATTAATAATCTCATCAATAATAGGGATTAAGAACTTATCCTTGATTTTTAGGTGATTATGTGCATGAAAATTAGTGCAAAGGCACCATGAACCATATTTTTTTTTGAATACAGAGAATTGGGGAAGAATGTGGGCCAGTACTGGGGTGAATAATGACTTGTTTCAATAAGTCTCAAATAAGCATCTCGATCTTAGTCTTTTACTAAATTGGGTAGTGATAAGGCTTGATATGAGGAGGAACACTTCCAGTAAGGAGCTAAATACAATGGTCCTCTATCTATGAAGGTGAAAATCCCACTAGTTTAATAAAGACACGTGCATACCTTTACAAAATGGTTTGTAGATCAAAAGGAGTAGTGGAGATTGTTGATGGTTGCATTTGAATGGAATGGATCTGGGAATGATGTCATGTGAGTTATTTTTAAGAATATTTTCCATGCAATGTGAAATAATGATGCTAAGAGATCCTGGTTGTAAGCCTTTCAATGTTTACTTTTACCTTTTGTCTAAAAACTGCATCCAAAGTTCAACAAAATCCCATAAGATGGGTCCAAGTGTGCATAACCACTAAGCTCCCAAAATAACATCACATCCACCTAAGGCAAGGAAAATATGGTGGAGCACAAGTTATAATCTCCAATAAAGATACACACATTGTGACATTTTCCTTTGCAAGGTAATGTGCCCCCATTGAAAATCATGACTTCAAAGTTGGAGCAAGGATTGATAAAACAATCAACTTATTTAGAGATCTAAGGGTCAATGAAGTTATGAGTGATACCTGAATCAATGAGTATTGTGAGAGGGATTTTCTTGAAGTAACCCCTAACCCACATGGTTTTTGGGATAGTAACTCTTGCTAAGGCATGGAGAGAGATCTTTGATTGGTCTTCTTGAGAAGAAGGTTCCACAATTAGCTAGGCTTCCTCTAGATCATCTATTGTATCTTTAATATCATCCCAATATTTAATTGTAGGTGGAGAGTCCACATCCAATAGGTAGATATTTTTCTCAACACATCGATGTCCTCAAGTGAATTTATCATTACATTTATAACATAGTCCTTTTTCTCTACAAGATTTCATCTCTACTTCTGCCAAATGCTTGATAGGAGTGGTTCTGAGAGTTGACATTAGTTAAGATCATTATGGAATTATATTTTTGAAGGGAGAAAACTTGGATTTGAATCACTACTGAGTTATGATCTTGTCATCTGCCAATTTAGAAAACCCTAAGGATTCTATCATCATGTTGGGATAAAACATTTTGACCTTAGATTAAATTGCATCTTTTAGTCCACTGACAAAGCAACTCTTGAATAATTCATCAGACAATCCCTCTATGTGATTGGCCAAAATTTCAAATTTTGTTTGATATTATCTCACAGTTCCTATTTCGCAAAGTTTAGTGAGTGCTCTAGTGAAGTCATCAAAAGTAGTAGGGCCAAACCTTTGCAAACTAAGGGTACAAAAATTAGTCCATATGTGTTCATCATGAGCCTTGGTATACCAATGATACCATTGAAGGGCTTCAAGTTCCAAGTGAAAGGATGCAAACATGACCTTGTTGGAATTAAAAGTATTATGCATACTAAAATATTATTCTACTTGATAGATCTATTTAGTTTGATTTTCACCATTGAAGCACATAAAATTAAGCTTCAACCCATGATAATTGCTGGAAGAAGAAAATTTAGTGTTTGAAGAAGACTCTGGATGTCATCTATTGTTCATGGTGGTATGTTGAATACCGAGGCCAATTTTTTTTTCAAGATATTTGATGTGGGTCTTGAGGGTGATCATTTCATCCTCCATGTTTTTGGCTCCTATTTGGGTTACTACCATGACCCAAATAATAGTTTTTTATTTTTTTGCAATGGATAGGAAAACTAGAGTTAAGACACATGTAGTAAATAAAGTTTTGAATTTGGGAAAAAAAAGAAGGGCTAAAGGGGTTTTAATAATTTTTTTGCATAGTGGGAGTATGATTGATGAAGCCAAGGACAATTTCAGGAGTGAAAATGGAAAAACTATAAAATTGGTCAAAGAAGGGAAAAAGAGTAGAATGAGATGATGAACATAGTAGAAAAAATTCAAGGCAAATAGAAAAAAATAGAAGTTACGACAAAACTCAAAAAAAGGGAAATTTGAGATTTATGAGAATTAGGAGTGGAATTAGGATATGGGACCTCAAGGAAGAAAATGTAGGGAATGGAATTTTAGGTGTCTAAATAAAGTTTGAGGATCAATGGGGCTACATATGGAGAGATATTGCAAATAAACATTTTTTCTTACTTTTCTAATTTCTTTTTTTGATTTCTTGTTTATGTTTTCTATCTAGTGGTAAGTCCTCTAAGAGTGTACTGATACTCTATGAATGGTTTATAGATTTTGGTTTCCATCCAATATCTGCTTACAAATCATCTGATAGTCTATGAATATTTTATTGATTAATTATTTTGAGTCTATTGGAAATATTTTAAAATTAATAGAAATGGGCCCCAAGTTTCAATAGATGCCTAAGGGTTTTAAAAATATCACTCTGGCCACCAATTTCATTTAAGCGAGTATCGATCTCCAAAAAATTTATGGCCATGGATTTACCTCTATACGATAGCTTTTGGTTTTCCTCACAGATGGAAACTACTCAATCAAGAAGGGGCCATTGCCCATTTTGCTGGTAAGTCCTCTCAATGGGCTAGCTAATTTGGGGTTCTTGTGGTACTCTTCACAATGAGTTTTAGGGATTTCACTCGAGCACTTTCCACAATTATGTGATCATATTTTTACCTTGATCCAAAATAGATTATGGTGTTATAGGAAAATACTTAAATAAATTATGTAGTAGAATAGAGTTATTTCTAAAAAATTATTATGCAAAGGAATAGAGAGAATACTTTATAAAGGAAAACAATTTTTTTGGCCTTAGAAAGCGCTCTAATTCTAGATGAGAGGATCCTCATATAATAATTAATAAAAATGCACATAATAATAGGAATTAGCAACATGAATTAAATCTAAAAAAACACTTGAAAAGATTGAATTGATCACATTCCACTTCAAGGGGCAACCTATTTTAAGAAAAATCAATACAATAATTTTTTGGATGCCCGCATGGGCCTCAACACTTATTATATATGAATTCTAATCTAAGTAACTATTACTTCTCATAAATGTGGGATAAAACAAAATGGTCATGAGATGACTTACAAAGCATATGCATCCATAACAACTACTAAAATAACAAAGTAAAGAGAAGAGATATCATGGGTTCATAACAAGTGATCATACAAATGGAGATCGATGGAACACACTGAGTCAAATATTCAAGGTGTGTAGAAGGCACACAGAGCTGCCAAGTGGCATGATCATGAAAGTGATGATATAAGATCAATAGTGAGCATTATTAGATAAAGAATAGAATAATTTTGAGGAGATTGATGGTGTGTATTTGTTTAAAGTTTTTAAAGAGCACAAGATGAGGTCAAAGTGTTTGATGTTTAACATTTTCATAGTGACCATTGAAATTTAAATATTCAAATTTGTGAGGAAAACTAGTGCTTAGTATTTGAGCTATATCTTTTGATTTAGGATGAATTTCATGATGATGTAAAAATCAAAGATGTAGAGAAATTTAAGATGCATCTAGAGAATCTAGTTATAAGGTATGAGTGTTTTTAAAATCAAAGTTATGGAGTTTTAAAGTTGACTATTTATTCATTCATGGTGCTATTGTATACAAAACATTGTTTAAGAAATATGTGCTTTAGTAGAAGAGTGTTTTGGTGGGAGTAATCATTTGAAGATGTCTTAAAAGTAATATAGATTGGACCCAAGTATTTGAAAGGGATATTATGTTCTTTTTCTTCTTGATAAGGTGATAATTGGGTGAATAGGTCTCTATGAGACATATAAGGGCTACTAAGGCCTAATTGAAAGGTGTAGTTGCTTCAATGTGACCCATGGATGTTATAATCAACTTGTGACAATGAGTTTGAGCTATGTCTTAGCATGATATGTGCCTTAAGGGTTAAGGCAAGTATTATGGTTGACCTATAAGTTGATATACATGAAGACTCTATAAATAGTGGAGACCAAGGCAATGGTTTCTAGACTTGAATGTGGATGTATTGAGAGAAAAAGATAGAGACAAAGGAAATATATCAGAGTAAGTATGCTTGATGGATGGAATAAAGTATAGAGTAGATTGAGGATGAAAAAAGGATCCAAAATGAGTGTTTAGATACATTACGTGAATGATCAAATTTGATTGTGTGTGATGAGTTGAAAGAGAGGTGTTAAATATTGTTTATGCAATAAGATTGATCTACAATCAGAGTTATGGAGTTGTTGATTTTATAAGGTGTTATGTGGGTGCTCAACATCTAGAACAAGTGGGTGCTTGTTTATACTTAGGTGTGGGTGATCCTTGTGAAGTGGGTGCTTTACTAAAATGTCTCATGTTTGTCCATGTGTTTGAAGGATTGAGAGTGGGTTTTATTCCCCAAGAGGGTTTCCTTCGTAGATCTCGTGTTATGTGTGTGATTTTGCATCATATTTCTTATTCATTGTTATGAAAATCTTATATACTTTATGAATGTTTATATTCATTGATTAAGAGTTTGAAAATATTACAATTGAATTTTAAAATATATTGTATCACCAATTCACCCACCTTTCAATGATTGTACCTTCATTGATTGGTACCAGAGCAGGACCTTCACTATAAGTTTAACCACTTGAAGGTGATATAAGGTAAAATATGGTAAGTCAAAGATGTAGGGTTTCTATACATAGAAAGCACCATTATTCAATGGGTAAAATTATTCTTTCTAGAGTACAAGGATGAGGACATACATTATGTTTCTAGGGTTTGATATTTGGAAATCTATCATGGATGGTTAGACTACACCAACTTCTCCTACAAATAGTGCTGCTGACAATAAGTTGATTGAGAATAATTATAAAACTATGAATGCTATAATTTTTGGTCTATCCGAGGTTGAGTTCACCAAAGTGATCCATTACAATTCTACCAAGGAAATTTGGGTCAAATTACAAACTATCTATGAAAGATATTCTAAGGTAAAACTGGCTAAGTTAAAAACCTATCGAAGGTAATCTAAATGTCTCAAAATGAAGGAAGAAGATACTATTACATCCTATATTCTAGGGTTTTATGAAACATGATTAGAGGTCTTAGATAGGAGATTGATGATGATACTATAGTACATAAGGTATTGAGGACTCTTGCACTCAAGTTTGATTCAAAGGTTTATGCTGTAGAAGAAAGTCATGATCTCACTTAGATGAAAATGGATGAACTATATGGCATCCTTACTACCTATGAGATGAGAGGTTATGAGGATAGAGATCCTAAAAAGGAAACGAACTTTAAAGTGATCAAGGAGACAAAAGCCAAGAAGAAAAAGTTATGTCTTGAAGACTTTGATCTTAATGAAGATCAACTTGAGGCATTAATTGTAAGAAAATTGAATGTAGGATCAGGTAAGTATGAAGGAAAAATTCCTTTAAAATGTTTTTCATGTGGTAAAGTTGGTCATTTTTCATTTAGATGTCCAAATAGAGACAAGTTTGAACATAAAAAAGCTTATAAATAATCTCATGAGGATGAACATAAGAAATTTGAGGGTCTTAGCAAGTACAAAAAGTACTTTAGTAAGAAAATTATAATGAAGGAATCATATGAAGGTAGTAAGAGCCTTTACCATGAAGAAGATAGTAATTAATTTGTAGAAGAATAAGTAAACACATCTGATAGTGATGAATCTTTTCATAATAATGACATGGAAACATTGTTCATGGATTTTAGTGATGATGAAGGTGAATGTTACTCAAGCAGAGATTTCTTTGGCAAAGATAGCTTAGAATAAGAAGATAAGAAAGTCACTCTTGAAGATAAATATCTAGATATAATGGAAGAAATTAAGTTACTACAAAGAAATAACAAAAAACAAGATTCCTTCATCAAATATTATGAGGATCAAATTGGAATTTTTGAAGGAAGGTTGAGTAATGAAGTCAAGGAGCATGATGAGATCACACAATAGATTGAAACTCAGGTTTGTAATCTTAATGAATAATTAAAGAGTAAGGTTGAAGAGTGTATCGTGTATCAATCAGAGATAGAGTCTTTGTAGATGAAACTAAATCAAGCTATGAGCAAAGATACAACTGATGACTTAGATAATAAGGATGAATTGATGAATGCTCTCAAATATCTAAAGATTTAAAAGAAAAATAATAAAGAGATTATTTCATAAATCAAGGACTATAAAGATCAATTCAATGTGTTTGAGGCAAGTATGAATGAAGACACCAAGATGCATGAAGATGTAGTCAAGCATCTCAGTTGTTAATTGAAAATCTTGTCCAAAAGATTGAAAGCTAAAGAAGATGAATATTCAAGGTATGTGATTGAAAATGAATCATTGAAAGCTGAGTTAGACAAGACATATTGTAAGGTAAATTCATTTGTGAAGTATGAAAAGAGCTCAAATGATCTTGACAATATTCTGAGTAGTCAAAAGCATCAAGTGATAGAATTGGTCTTGGATACAAAGAAGAACAAAAGCATGTAACTCAAGATAAGATAAAGGATGATGTGAATAAAGACAATCAAAATTTGAAGATCAATCATCAATAAAGGAATGAAGGTATTGGTAAAATGAAGATAAATTAGATCAGACAACCAAATGTTATGAGGTATACAAATTTCAATGGTCATTATTACTCTTGTAATCAGTTTGGTCATAGGTCAAAAGATTATAAAAGATCCTCAAGGAATGAATTTGAATGGAATTATGAGAAAGAGAATGGAAAACATGAATAAAATCATCACTCAATATAGTCAATAGTTTACAAGGAAATAATGAAATCTTTTGCTATAAGTATCATGGACTTGGTCATATTGTAGAGTTTTGTAATATATTTATCAAAAGACTAAATGATTAGATACATGAATGAATTCATGAAACTATAATAAATAATCATAAATCTCAATCACAAGGTATTTAAAATCTTGGAAACCTCATTTGTTTCAAATGTCATGAGAAAGGTCACATAACAAGATTATGGAAAAATGATTAGTATTCTACTTCAAAAATTGTTAATCCTGTCATGAAAAAAAGGAGTCATAGTGAATGAAGGCCTAAGAAGGTAAATAAAAAATAGGATAAAAATGGATTATTTTCCATGATAGAATAGGGAAAAATTTAAAGTACCAATAAACAAGCCTCATTTTCCCAAATGGATAAGGAAATCAATTAGGATCTTGAGATAAAAGAAAAGAATAAGGTTGGGAACTCATTCAAAGTCAATCTAAAGATAAGGAAGGGCTTCAAGTCAAGTAAGAGCATGGAGATATGGAGTATACTAAGTTTTGGGATCTTTATGACACCTATATGACAAGTAGGTGTCTCTACCTATGATTCTTAGGATACATTTTTCTTGTGTGGAAGCAAGTGTGTGTGCTCTAGGTAATGATCAAAATACCAATACGTATAAAGGTATGTTATTTTAATTTTGATAATATGTAAGGTATACATTAAATAAAGGGGATCATGTGTGAGATGTTTTTATAAGTATGGTTTCATAATTGATGACATGAGATGGAGCATGATGTTAGAGGGAACTTTCTAAGCTCTATAAGTAGTTCATCATGTCTAACGATAAGGAAAGTCCAAGTTCAGATTGGTACATGTCAAAGGAGGAGTAATAGATTCATATGGTTGAAATATGTAAATATATTGATCATATTAACTAGTATTTAAATGCATACATGATGTTGAGGAATGATTGTTGGGATGCTAAGGAATAGACCCTTTGTCATTAATGTCAAAGGGGGAGAAAGATTATAATGAAGAAGTTCAAATGAGAAGAAGTCATTCTGATGGTGTTTTTCCATCAATGATAAAGGGGGAGATTATTGAGTAGGGTCATTGATGTTAAATTGCCATTGATGTCAAAGAGATCATGATTCATAGTTCATTAATGGCAAAGTGATCAGATTGATGGTTTGGAGAGTGTTTGACTTAATAATTCAATTTATGGATGATATGGTCATGTTGTAGAGACCCTATGGGGTGTTATGAATGCTTATAGTGCTTATGAAAGTGAATAGAATTCATCATAATAGTCAATTGAATGTCTAATCTCAAGTAGTAATATTGATAGATAAAGTTGAGTGAACATATTGATGACATCATATTTCACAAGTTTGAAGGTTTTAGGATAAGTTTAATACATGGTGGATTCCCCTATGAAAGAAGATCATATGGTTCAAATTTTAGGTCATGAGGTTGAGCAAAAGTTATTAAGGTGTAAAGTTGGCCTCTCAGGTAGAATTTACTAAGTTCCCATACTTGGCCAAATTTTCATTATCAATAATCCATGGTGACTGTGTATTGGATAAAATATCTAACGGTGAGTAATTTATCTAATTGGATAATGATCTAATGGAGTACATGATCATGTTAGTAGTGATCCAATAGTGTGCGTGAAGTTGATATGTCAAAGGATGATAAGAAGGCACATACTAGTGACATGTGTTTCAATCTTGTTAAGTTGAAAAAATATCAATGGCATGTGAGTGATCATACAAATGGAATGAAAAAAAGCACATTGATTTAAATAGTCAATGTGCATAGAAGGCATGTAGAGCTACCAAGTGGCACAATCATGGAAGAGAGGATCTAAGATCAATGGTGAGCATTTATAGATAAAGCCTAGGATAGTTCTTAGGAGATCAATGGTGTGTATTTGTTCAAAGTTACTAGGGTGCATGAGATGAGGTCAAAGTATTTGATGCTTAACATTTTAACAATAATTGTTGGAATTTAAATATTCAAATTTATGAGGGAAAACTAGTGCTTAGTATTTGAGCTATATATTTTGATCTAGGACAAATTTCATGATGGCTTAGAAACAACATTGTAGAAAACTTCAAGTCGCATCCAAAAATTCTAGTTAAAAGGTTTGAATGTTTTTATATTCAAAGTTATAGAGTTTTAAAGTGGACTATTTGTTCATTCATGGTGATACTATGTACAAAATATTATTTAAGCAATATATAAATAGTGGAGACCAAGGCAATGGTTTATAGACTTGAATGTGGATATATTGAGATCAAAAGATATAGACAAAGAAAATAGATCAAAATATAGAGCCAAAGAAAAGAGATTAGAAGAAGTATGCTTAGTGGATGGATTGAAGTATAGAGTAGATTCAGGATGAGAGAAGAAGCCTAGATTGATCCAAAAGGAGTGTTTGGATACATTTATTGTATGAGCAAGTTTGAATGTGTGTGATGATTTGAAAGAGAGGTGTTAAATATTGTTTCTCGAATCAGATTGATCTACGATCAGAGCTATAGAGTTGTTGGTTTCATATGGTGTTGTGTGGGTAATCAATATCTAAAACAAGTGGGTGTTTGTTCATACTTAATGGTGGGTGCTCCTTGTGAAGTGGGTGATTCAATAAAAGGTATCATGTTTATGATCATCTTATAAGACACATAGTCCATGTGTTTTCAAGCTTGAGAGTAGATTATATTCCCCAAGAGGGTTCCCACATAGATCTTGTGTTATGTGTGTGATCTTCCATCATCTTTATTATTCATTATTATGAACATCTTGTATGATTTATGAATGCTTATGACCATTGATTAAGAGTTTGAAAAGATTACAATTGTAGTTTAAAATATCTTTCATCATTGATTCACCTCCCCTTTCAGTGATTGTACCTCCAACAACTCTTACTCTAACAATCACTTGAACTTGCACTAAGAACTAGGTGGGAGAACTACATCATGCTTGATCCCTCCTTAGAGTATTGGTATGTAGAAAAATATCTTCACATCGGGGTGTTAAGTATGTCCAACCTATCTTAATAATGAACATACATTTAGCTCATACCTTATTTGCAAGGAAATTAGGGGTTTCACACTAAATTAGGTTTTCTAAGCACAACATAGAGTTCCAAATTTTATGCTCATAGGAATAGAACCTAAAAACATAGGCACATATGTTCCTATAAAATAGGAATAATCTTACAAAGAGGACACTAGCACCACTTTGAGGATACTATAATAGTATGACACTACTATCTAGGTAGGGCATTACTATTTAGTTAGCAAACATATCTTAGGACCATGTTGATGACACTTAGAACTATCCAGGACCTAGATCATCTATGACATTCACTTTCTAGATAAGTCTCTATTTAAGCATATTTATTACTATTTTTAGAAATTCAAATAAGGTCAAAATCCATAACAAATTAGTGATTAATTATCTCATGTTATTTAAATGATTTAGACATCTCATCCCTTTAACCAAACATATGAATTACACTTATAAAACCTTAAAAGGTTAATCATAAATACATGATCTATGCACTTTCAGATGTTGGGCCTTCTCTCTACTCATTTCATATGGAAATTTGGGGCACCCACTTATTTGATCATGATACACCTAGGTTATACCATTCTATGGTAACATTATATTATCATGTTTGAGCTTATGACTTACACATGCCTTTATCTATGTTTACATATTTCACACTGTACTTGATATGCTAGGTACTTGAACATGCCCCTTATTTAAGGTCTCCTTGGACCATTTTCTTTTGATTTTATTTTGAGTACTCTTATGTGTGTGCTTGATTTCTTGTTGATATTGTACTATTATTATTTATATGTTTCCATGATCTATATCATGTATCTTAGGAATTGCTATGATCAAATTCTTCATTTTTTGATTATATATCTACCTAGATATGTTCCTTCTATATACTACATGGTTCATACATAGATTGTATATTTATATTATCATTTTGAGGTTATGTGACTACTAGTTTCTACTTCCTCTCATCTCAAAGTAGGGGGCATGGGTAATATTAGTGGGGGAATGCCATAGAGGAATGAATTTCACTTTTCTTTATAGACTTAGATTGTAGTGGGGGTATATTTTAAAAACTCGTTCTCCACATTTCTCACAATTTTAGATTTAGTGGGGGCATGTTTTGGAAACATGTTTTCCACACTTATTTGAATATGTTTTATTATTTGTGGCCCTTGTGTCTTTATTGCCTATTTGGCATTTGAATATGTCATCTCTAGATGTATGTTGAAATTTGAATATGTCATTCCTTTATTTTTAGACATTTGACTATGTTATATCCCTTTGACTATGTAGCATTTAAACATGCCCTTTATTTGAGGTCTCCTTGGACCATTGTCTTTTGATTTTATTTTGAGTACTCTTGTGCGTGTGCTTGATTCCTTGTTGAGATTGTACTATTATTATCTAGATTTTTTCATGATCTAAATCATGTATCTTAGGAATTTATGTGATCAAATTCTTTGGTTTTTAATTATATATATTCCTAGACATGTTCCTTCTATATAATACATGGTTCACACATAGATATATAGTTATCTTATCCTTTTGAGGTTATGTGGCTACTAGTTTCTACTTCCCCTCATCTCAAAAGATGGGCATATTAGTTGGGGTCTGCCATAGGAGAATGAATTCCACATTTATTTATAGACTTAGATTGTAGTGGGGGTATATTTTGAAAATGTGTTCTCCACATTTGTCACAATTTTAGATTTAGTGGGGGCATGTTTTGGAAACATGTTCTCCACACTTATTCAATATTCCCAAATAACAGTGACAACATGTTATGGAAACATGTTCTCCACACACCAATTTTTAGTTTCATATTATTGTGAGGGCATGTTTTGGAAACATATTCTCCACACTTAAACAGTGTCAAATTAGCCAAAAAAATCATAGTTATATGATTTAGATACATATTTGTGGCATAATTTTATACATTGTTACCATTGTTATACACAATTTTAACATGAAACATATATAAGGTGCATATTCTATTTAATGTGCACCTAATATTGTAAAGTAAAATCAATTTCAAATTTCAAAAACTTTTATGGACTATCATCACCCACCAAATTAGAATTTTATGGATTGTATTAAACTGATATATTGTAGTAGTTGGTTTTTTTCAATATGGTTGAGGTGATTAAATCAGTTAATCTTGCCAAGTTTATAGGTTAGAATTGATTACATCATCTAAGCTCACTATATTTATATTGTGAGTTTACTTAGTTCACTCATGCTCACTAGGTAATAAGTATGATTGGGTTCCACAACTGAGCTAATCTCAACTATCAGGTGGTAATTCACTCTTTCTCCAAAGTTGGGGGTACATGTCCTCCAATATCTCTCTATCTCTCTAGATATATGCACTTTATATATTTCATATTTTGTCCTAATATTAGTTTTAGTTATTCATAATGATACATATTTCCAAATAAAATTTCCAGAAGGCAAGGGCATTGCATTGATACACATGTGAACTCCTAAAACCTTTCTCTCTTTCAATTTCAATCATTTTAATGCTTTCAATTTCAAATTATGCATTAATTATATGATGTAACATGATCTTATTTGAAATTTAGTCACTAATAAATCACTCAAGTTGGACTCAAGAAAAGCCAAGGTGTGTTATACACACCCAGGTACATATTTCTTTTCATTTAAACTAGAAATTTTATTAATAGATTAAAGAGGGGAAAATCTAGACACTATTTTTGAATTATACAGAACTTTAGTCTTGTACATTTGGAAAATACATATCATGGATGTACCTTAAATTTTTAGACCTTTTTTTATACCAAAATAATTGCATGTACTATTTATCTATGCCTATTTGCTTGTCTCTTAGTCTGACCAATGCCATTTTGATTACCCATGCCATATATATTATCTAAAATTCTATAAACCTACGTATCTTCCATCTCTACAATTTATAGACATGTACGTACTTTTTTACTTCCCATACACTTGCATCCTAGTCAAACACCTATGTCAACACAGGTATATTGACCTGATGCAAGTGTCTAATGCCCTAAAGTCATCTAATTTGAAAATGAAATGTATTGCTATGGTTGGCTTAATTGCTTTAATGCGAGATATTATCTAAAGGGATTGGAATAAATATAAGATCAACCCTCATCCATTCCTTAATTATAACATACCTAGTAACATTTTACCAATATGAAGATGAAAAACTAAGGTTTTACTATTTGATAAGGAATGATAGTCCATGACCCATATATGAATGCACCAAAGTGAAGGTGACACAGACTCTAGAAGCATTTAGGTGATCACATCTAGTTTTAGTAAGTATTATGTACTTGACATCTTCATCCAACATAGATAGATATGTCAATGCAACCATCCAAGGTCGATGTAAGTGTCCATGGCTACATAGGTACAACTTTTAGAATCAAGCGATTGATCCAAAAGATTTTTCTAGTCTGCTTTCTACTTGTTCTAGATCCATATCTGTGTTAACATCAAAACTCGCTAAGTAACTTGTTTTTTTATTATTATAATATCTAACATATGTGTACTTTCTATTTTTAGTATATATCATCATAATAAATTTATTATATGTTTTATCTAAGTATTGTAATTAAGTGGCTTGCTATAAAAATAGTTTATCACCCATGTGCCCTAGGATATATCTACCCCTTTAACCCTAGATTTCCTAATCTAGATTAGAGGGAAAAATAAACATATATAGAAATATATTATGCCATTCATAAGGAAATGCAAAATTTCCCTTTATTTCCACATCTAGGAAATGCAAAATTTCCCTTTATGCCAATACATACAAAAGAAACACACACACACATGATCAATTATTTTGTAACTGTAAAAATAACATGAAAATAAATGAACATAAATTATAGAAACCTAAAGATACTAAAAATAATGGGTAGTCTTGAATACAACAATACAAAAATTCACATTATATAAAGGCTCTACTACCAACTAGTATTGAGACATTTAACATGTCTACATCATTCCAAAGTACATGCAATTAATTTGTAAGTGGTGAAAGATAAAAATCCTTGTTTTTCACTTTATTCTTCCTTGTAACAATAATAAAAATGATGAGGTGCTAATTTTGTATTATCAACCATGGAGAAATATTATAGTTAATAAGAAAAATAAGCCACAGTGAATATCCTATGGCCGTGTTATTATTGATGGTCCATAGTGTCCAATTGGTTACACATGCATAATAGTAAAAAAATGGGAATGCTGTCTAGTGTGGGACTGATCTTCTAAGAGATCCTCTCAAACCATCTAGTTATTTTTCCTATCTAAGTGCTAATCTACCTAAACTAAGTGCTTGAAATAAATCTTAAAATAGGGAAAGGAGATAGAAAATAGACATAAAAAGATGATTCCCTAGAAAGAATTAGGTTGGATACTTATAACTACAAATTCATAATTATTTAGCATGTAAGAAGAAAAGTGAACACAAAATAAATAAATATAACCAAAGAGGTGATACCTAATTTGAATGTGGGAATGTGATTAGCAGAAAAGAAAAATATAAGGATGACTATTCTCTATCATGACCATATTCATTACCTAGAAAAATTACACAAAATTTTTATTTTATTACAAATAAGGGTTAAAAGAAAATATTACATATAAAATAGAAAAGTTTTTTGACTAAAATTAAAAAATTTAGCGATTTAAAAAATCTAAGAAAACACCTCTCTTTCTAAAATGATCTTATACAATTTATAATGAGAAAATCAAGATAAAAAATAAACATTCTTTATTGTTGAGTAAAAAAGTAGAATGAAAAATGTTTACTTTCACACCTCCTTATACAATAATTGAATCGCTATTTAGTAGTTTGGCTCAACATATCTTAGACTACATCTCTTTGTACCACTCCTCTATAATTGCTTAGCATGGTCTCTCTTCCTTTGAATTAAAACTTCTTTAATGCCAGAGTAGATTGATTATTAGTCCATTACATCCATTTTTTTATTTTCCTCTATTATACCTACTCTCTAAAAGGATAGCTCAATAGTATTTTATCCTTTTATATAAAACTCTTAACATGTCTTCCATATGTAATTTAGACATTAAACAATCTAATCAAATTTAGTGAAGATTTGAAGTATCTAGTATAGGGAGTATAGATCCAATTTTTTTTTATCAATTTATTATAGTAAGAAGACAAATTTATCTAATTCAAATCAACCTCAACACAAAATATATTATTAAATTTTTTCAAATATGTCTAATTTTAAATAAAATTAAAATTTGTAGCAAGATATATAATTCTACATGATTAGCTCTCTATATTTCTTCCATTCATAATGTGCTTGATCAAATGGTGTGAGATCAACACTATAAAGTTTATCTAATAGCGTAATAAATTCAACATCATCCTTTTTGTTTAACTTGATTCACAAAAAAGATTAATTCTTGATTAAATGGGTGAGGGACCTTGCTAGAATGATTTTAAAAAATGATTGTTTGGAGAGTCACCCAAGGTTTATTTTTTAAAATATATTAAGGATTGAATGGATAAAGATTATTGTTATCTTTACAAAACCTTATCATACATATCACATTTTCCACATGTATATTTGAAAAATAAAATATTTTTAGGCCCACCCTAAGCAACTTTTAAACTTAAAGCTTAGCTTATTAATTATGAATGGATCATACAATTGGAGCTTTGGAAGATGAATTCCACAAGAGGCTATGAAAGGAAATCCAATGGTGTGAGATCAACACTACAATTGTTTACTTTAGATAGATAAAATAGATATAGTATTTTAAATTTAACTCTTCAAATTGGCTAAGGAAAAACAATAATATAAAATCTAAGAATATACTTAAATTGTTTCTAATTATAGGTAGCCAACTGATTGAATTTAAAGAGGAGACTTCTTAAGATTATATATCTTTAAAATTTATTTAAGATATTTATGATATATATTATTACTTCAAAATCATATGATATTTTAGAGCTGAATTACTTGTCAAATTTAAAAATAAGACTGATTGAGCTTGTAAATCTTTAAACTTTATTTAAGCTGCTTAGGATATACATTATTCCTACAAAATCTTATGATCTTTCAGAGAGATGAACTACTTGTCAAGAAAGATTTAACTTTTTTTGACTAAGGGGAAACATTTATTCAAAATTTTGGTGGTTCTTAGGGGAAGCTTGCCTACTAAGCATCATAGCTATATGCATCATATCATTTCCACTAGGCAAAGAGTTAACAATTTTTTTTTTTGAAATCTTGAAATCCCCTTAAAAGATTCACATGTTATAATAGCATTAATTTATAAAGTTTCAAGGAAAATGTAAGCTTTTGAGGAATATTTCATGTAAAAATAAATTATCACACTGTGCATTCTTATTCATATGTACTCTAGAGGTCCCATATTTTTTTTGTTTTTCAAGGCAGGGTTGTCCTTGAATTTGATAGAACTCTATTTTTATGATTTCTTTCTCCTTTTTTAGTTATGTGCCATATAATTTGTTTATTATATTCATTTTTTTATATTGAATTCATATAAAATATGCTTTAGATCATTTTTAAAAATTTATTAATTGTTGATGGGACCTTTTTGTTTTTTTCCTTATTATGCAATTTTTTATTGATCTCATAACCATTATTTTTGATTTTACATCCACCTAATTTGTTTAAATTAATTTATTGACACGTTTTACCAATTGGTACACATGCTAGTTACTCTTTAAAATATTAATCTTAAGATTTTTATTCTCATTTTAAAATTTCCTTTGTCACTTCATTGCCATTCAATGATCCCAATATTGAATATGGATTATACTACTGCAATGAAATTAATTCACAAATAAAATATAATAATTGCACTAGATCAAAAATGACTAAATACAGTCAAATATATGAATAAAATATGGACCAATTCAAGGGGAAAACCTCCACATCATAAAACTATATCATAGTTCACAATATGATTATAAACTACCAACTATTACCTCCTATATACATCCTAATTATGCTATGTAAACAACCTAGGCCAACCCTACTAATAATATGAAGCTATAAAAATTATAACATAACCAAATTAAAGGTTATTATAGCCATATGTTGGCTAAACATATCATAATACACACTACAGGTTAAGTTCATAACATGCCCCTGCCCTTCAAACCAATTTTGACAATTGTTGGATGCTTATATATGAATGTTTCATCCTCCCATGTCACATATTCAATGGATAGATTATTCCACTTGATTATATATTTTATAATCACCCTCATCTAAAACCTCTTAGTGTATGTCTAAGTTATTCCCTTAGGTTAAAAAATGGTTCATCCTCATCAAGATCTGGCAACATTCTAGGCTTAAACTCTTTCTTCAATGACCTTCTTCAGTTAGGAAACATAGAAGACAAGATGCATTTTTAATGATTGAGGTAACTCAAGTTTCTATGCTATATTTCCATTATTCTAAAATACTTGATAAAGGTTTTAATATTTAAATGAAATATTTTTATCCTTCTTCTTATGTTTTAAGGACATTTTTTTATATGTTTATAAATGCATTAAAATCCAATATCACAAATTTATTTCACTAGAGTGCTGGTGAGTTTGCTAATTCATGTGGTTCTATGCTATTTTCAAGTTCTCTCTAAGACTAGAGAGTGCCTCTAACTAGTGTTAAATTTGTTCTTATATTGCTCAAAATTTTGGCTAGAACCTCAAAAAAAGGTGATAGACGGTGGATGGTACCCATATAATGCAAAAAATTGAGACATTTTGGATGAGGTATGAAACTAATTTTCATAGCACCATTTTACTCGTTTCAACCATTGAACTCATCTCTCTTATTTATCCAAAGAATAAAAAATGAAGAATTTTTTTTAGGATTTTGTTGACCACCTTAGTTTTCTCATAAGATTGGGAATGATACGATGAGCTAAGATCTAGCCAGGCACCCAAACATTTAAATAACTTAGTCAAAAAATTATTGATAAATATATGATCATGATCAATATAATGATATTTGGGGTCCCATGGAATTTTTAAATTATATCCATAAATGTTATTTATATTGTACTTAATACAAATGTATGTAATAATGTGCTCAATGGGGCATATTTGGTGAGTCTATCCACAAAAACCATGATGAAATTTTACCCTTCAAAGTTTGGTAGTCCTATAATGAAATCCATGGAAATATACTCCCACCTCTAGTTAGGAATATATAGAGGTTAAAATAGACCTAGGTTCTTGATTTTTCCCCTTCATTTTGTTTACACACCATACATTCAATCAATTTTTTTTGGTATTCCCATTTTATCAATTCCAAAAAGAAATTGTGTTTGACTCTATGATAAGTTTTCAAGAATCTTAAGTGTCCATCTATTGGAGAAGCATGAGCCTTTTATGCTTAAGGGTTAAATTTTTGTAGAGGTCAAATTTTCCTTGTACCACAAGACATCCCATTTCCATATAAATTTATATGATATGTTTGGATATTTTAAGATCTTTTGAATAAGATCCTATATAATGAAATTATTATCTCACTTTGATTTTGCTTCATCCACCCAGTCAGTCTATAATATGGAAATGACACACAACATTGATTCTATATACTCATCCTTCCTAGATAGTGCATCAAATATGACATTTTACTTTCATTTATTATATACAATCCAAAAGTCATATCCAAACATATTATTGACTCATTTTTGTTTTTATTCTATTAAAAACCTTTGTTCCAAAAATTATGTTATACTATCATGATCGGTTTTCAATTTAAAGTGTCTTCCCATCATACATGGTCACCATTATTTTAATACATGAATGATGGCCATTTATGTCTAATAAATAGGCTTGAGAAAATTCTTTCCCTTGAGTTGGTGACTCCCAAATTCAATGGGTCATCCTGATTTCATGAGTACTAATCCCATGCCATACCTTGAAGCATCACATTCCACATTAGATATTTTATATAAGTTTGGAGTAGTTAGAATTGGGATGGTGCACATGGCCTCCTTGAGCTTCTCAAATGATTGGATGGTTAACTCATTCCAATGGAAGGAGTCATTTAATTAATAACGTTGCAAGTGGTGTTGATATGTTTCCATAATTCTTTTATAAAATGATGATAGGAACTTGTAAGCCCCAATAATTATCATAGGTTTTTGAGGGTTTTAGGCACTTTTCATTCTACCATAGCCCTGATCTTATGTTGATCCATATTTAATCCCTCATTAGAAATAATGTGGCTCAAATACTCTACCTCTTTTCCATTAAAAGTGCATTTAGAAGGATCGACATATAGTTGGCATTGTTTAAGAAAATCCAAAATTTAATTCACATGATGTAAGCATTCTTCCCAAGTTTTTATATATTAAAATATCATCAAAGATCACAAGAATAATTTCATTAGAAATGGATGAAAAATAGAGTTCATCAAACTATGAAATGTAGATGGTGGATTAGTGAGGCTAAAATGAATCACCAATTATTAAAATGGCCCTCATGGATTCTTAAGGTTGTCTTATGAATATCCTCATGTTTAATTATGATTTGATGATACCCAAAATGAAGTTCAAGTTTTAGAAAATAAACAAAACTATGTAATTCATCCAAAAATTCATCAATTACTAGAATAAGGAATATATATATGGTGGTGTACTTTTTGAGTTCCTTGTAGTCAAGACACATGCATTAAGTGTCATATTTCTTACACAATATAAATATTGGAGAAGAATAAGGACTATGATTATCATGGATACTACTTTCCAACATCTCTTGGACCATCTTTGCAATATCACTCTTTTGGATATATGGGTATAGTCATGATGTTAGGTGGTTGGCACCATAAAATTAGTTGAATGACATGATCATGACCTCTTTTAGGAGGAATTACTTTTGGAATATCACCATGAACTATGGAATTTTCCTCCATAATAGCTTAGAGATTTGGTGGTGTATACCCCTTTGGTGATTATACCTCCATTAAAAATCATTGAGCAAAAAATGCATCCTCTCCATTTTTTTAATAATATTTGTATTTGATGAGAACTCACAAACTATAGGGACTTTTCACGTAACCCATTTAGTTCAAATTTCTTGACCTTAGAGTAAAAACACATAAATATCTCCTAGACATTCATCTTAATCATTCCTAAAGTAGTTGGTGATTATAATCCCAACATAATACATTCTCTACCCATAGGAATATAAAAACTAGGGATATCTAATATATATTCTCCCATGTAGAGTTTAATACTATGGAATATCTTGGAAAAATTGACCATAACACCATCTCCAATTATAAGTTGAAACTCTAGAATTGGATAGAAAAATAGTTAAAGTGCATAGCCAATTTATTTTTGATGAATTGTGAGTACTACCTAAGTCAATCAATATTGTCACCTTTTGTTTTTTCAAAAAACCCACTATTTTGAGGGTTTAAGGAGTGCTAAAGAAAAAAATGTGCATGGAAAGAATTTGTTAGTTTTGTTTATTCCAATTCCTGTCTTAGATCATCATTAGCCTCCCATGGTACTTCTCATCTTCTTCTTCTTCTTCATTGCCACCTTCAATGTAGAATAATTTATTGTCAACACACTTATGTCCTTGGTTGTACTTGGTATCATATTTAAAACATAACCCTTTCATCCCCTTCTCTTAATTATTTTGAGGAGTTAGTCTGGTAAGCTAAAGAAATGACTACGTTGGAGTAATCCTATCTATGAATTATATAGCACCTCAATCTTGTAAATTATAGACACTATTTATGAATTATATAGCACCTCAATCTTGTATACTTGAAAAATACTAATCATGGATGTACCTTTAGTTTATAGACATTTTCCACTGCTAAAAGGCTTGCATACATTATCTTTTTGTGCCTATTTTCTTATCTCTTAACTAAAAAAATATAATTCTAATGACCTAAGCCTTCTATCTTACTCATAATGCTATAAACCTACTTATCTTCCATCTTTGCATGTTCTTGATATGTACCTCATTTTTTTCTTCCCAAAGATTTATGTCCTAATCATATGCCTGCATTGATGTAAGTGTCTTGATCGAACACAAGTGTCTTTTGCCTTAAATTTATATAATTTTTAAGTGAAACATATTCCTGATGTCGGTCTAAATTGTTTAATGTGAGATATTATTCTAAGGGATTGGTATAAATACAAGGTTAATCCTCATTTATTCATCACCTAACACAAATATAATAATTCCTTAATTACTTACAAGGAAACTTACCAAAGGCATTCAATCAAGCACTAAAGTGAGCATTTTTTTCATATTTTATCCTATTTCTATATTAGTCATATGGAAAACACATCTATAGGTTTTAAGTACTGAAAGAGCATCTCATGAGCCATATTTTACAAGTTACAAGCTAGGTCACTAGTGTACTTGATTATCACACATTACATGTTTCACAGACAAGCCAACACATAGGGGAAAACTACATAAGTATAAGGTACTCTTTAGAGTATTGGCTATGCAGGTAGTTCTCATTAACATAGGAGTCTTTAGTGTATTTAAATATAATGTACCTCCTAACCCATTTTCCAACAACCAATATGAATATGAAGAAATAGAGGTTTTCTATTTAATAAGGAATGACAATCCATAAACCATATTTCTATGCACCAAAGTAAAGGTGACACATAACCAAAAATCATCCAGGTGGTTGCATCCATTTTTGATAGGTATTCCATACTAGACACCTACATCCAATCCAAATAGATGCATCAACACAATTATCCCATGCCTATGTAAGTGTCTATAGCTAGAGAGGTGTGATTTCTAGAATCAGGTGATTAATCCATAATCCTTTTCTAGTTTACTTCCTACATGTTCTAGTTTTAGACCTATGTTAGCATCAAAACCAACTAAGTACCTTGTTTTCATTATCATTGTAATATATATCATAGCTATACATTCCATTTTTAGTATATCTCAACATAATAAATTTAGTATATGTTTTATTTGAGTTTTACAATTAGTTAGCATACTATAGAAATAATTTATCACCCTTGTGCCCTAGGATTTATCTACCCCTTTAACCCTAAATTACCTAATCTAGATTAGAGGGTTAAACATTTGGTGAAACTAATTCATGTGAATGCAATTTTTTTTCTGATTCTAAGGGTTTTAGTTTTCTATTCAAATTCTATAATTTTTCATTTATAATAAATGGAAAATAGTAATAAAAAAACTCAATTTAAAATGGAAGATAAAGAAGCATTGATCACTCATCTCAATAATAACAAGAGCTTAATAGATGTGTTTTTGTACCTTATAAGAGATGAAATTAGTTAGTATGATAAGGCTATGTCTTCCTCACCTAGTAATGGTGAGTCCTTAGAGGGTACTATAATTGATTCCATACCAATCAATCTCCCTACATATAATGGAACAATGGATTATGTATTCCAACCTTTGTTTTCTAAGACTACTATTACTACATCTACCATGAGGTTATTAAATGCTTCAACTCAAATACTAGTTTCACTACCTATTACTATTCAAACCATGCTTACTTTCCCTTTGGTGACTGCTCAAATTTATAATCTAAATCCCATTATATCTAAAGTGTAAACTCTCCTTCAAGTTATAAAGACCTTGGAGGACAAAGTCACAAATATTGAACAAAAGTATTTAAATTCTCCTCATGCTATTGATTTTCAAGATGTGTTGTGTAATCCACTTGCATATGATATATCTTTGTACCCCTTACCAGCTAGTTTTGTTGCACCCAAGTTCACATTTTATGATGGAAAGGGTGATATTGAACAACATATTTGATATTATTATATGGCATTCCTTGATTATGCATCCATTGATAAATTCTGACCAAACTATTTCCAAAGAGCTTAAAAAGACTATGCTTTAAGGTGGTTCTATGATTTATTAACCCAATCAATAAACACATTTAAAACTCTTGTAGATCAATTTTTGGCACACTTTTCTATCAACATTACCAAAAAAGTTTACTATGCCCAAATTATAAATATCAAACAAGGAACCAATGAACATATTAATGAATATGTCTTGATGTACAAGATAATGTTGGCTAAAATGACCAATCCTATGGCAAATAAAGTTTCAAGATAATTTTAAGCAAACATTACTTGCTGATTTAAATGAGTCTAATGTATTTGAAAAGTTTAAATATTTTAATGACTTGTACCACATTGTTCAAGACCCTAAAATTAAGCTTATTTAATTGAATAAGCTTAAATATGTAGAAAAACACTGACTACATCTACATCTAATACCAAGTTTACTATAAAACCAAGTTATAAGGTCAAACCTCCTAAGCATCAAAAAGAAATAAATAATGCAGTGTCACAACAACCTAGTTAGCTTGTGTTATCTAATACACCATGAAGACAATTTACATGATTACTTGAGCCTCTCACTTCATTATTCCTATAGATTTTAGAGTGTCACCTCATATCTCTCCTTCATCCTATAGAGGTTGATATGATTAGACCTATACCCAAAGGGTATGATGTAAATGCTTATTGTGACTATCACTAAGGCCCCAAGCATTCTATGAACAACTGTTTTACCTTAGAGCATAAGATCCAAGACCTCATCGATGACCAAAATATTAAATTGACGATCCTTAAAATAAATTAGCTTCACAATCTGATGACCACCTCAAACATAAAATATTAAAAATACTTTTCAAGATAATTATAATAAATATTTAGAAGTGAAAATGGAATATAATGCCCATCCTCCTCCATCTCATTATGAGCACCCATTGGATGGGATTATTAGTACCTATACATGGAATATACTTTTTATGGTTCAGAGACCTATTATTTTAGATGATAGTGAGATTAGGGATGATGACTCATATATTCATTCCTTATTCATTCAAGCATACCTTGACCACCAACTAATACAGAGTGTTATGATTGACAATGCTACAAGCGATAACCCTTCTACTATGATATTAATTAATAATTTAGCTTATAAAAATCATGATTTACATCCTTCAACTAGATCAATTAGAACATTTGATGGGACATCAAAATAGGTTCTTGGTGAGATTGACTTACCTTTATAGGTGGGTCATGCACATATGGTTACTACCTTCGTAGTTATACCTTCCATGGTTGTCTTTGATTTGTTATTGGGATGATGTTGGATACATATACTTTAATCAGTACCTTCTACATTGTATGGGTTTGTAAAATATAATCATGATAACTGGGTAATTATAATTTATAGAGTTTCATATGAGAATCCTCTTAAACAAGAGAAATCCATACCTAGGAAACTAATTATCAAATCTCTTAAGGTTAATATTATGTAAAATGGTAAGCAATAGGCAATCCCATTTCATCAACATCTAGTACTTGAGTGACCATTTCATCAGAGATCTATAATGGTTTTCATAGAATCCTAATCTACTAAACACCATATTTAGATATCTAGAGTACCTAAACATATTCCTATTACTACTATTCTGAAGAAACCATAGATCACTCAATAATGGGTTCCATTAAACACTATTCTTAATATTTATTCATGATGACACAGTCCTATTATATATACATAGAGCATGATAGATTCTACAATGACAAATATTACACCTATATATGCTCCTTGGTTGTACCACTAGTTTATTCTACCTGGATTATAGTGGGAAGATACCTACGAGCATCCATTGGATAAGATCATATGATAGTTCTATATTTTCACGTATTCCAAAAAATACCAACCAAATAAAACATTTAAAAATCTAAAAATATTTTAAACATTTAAATGTTCTATTAGATCCTTAGCATATATGTTGTTGGTTCCATGTTAGTAGATAACATATCATTTTTTTTATATATACACGTGTTTCACACATCTTTTGAGTGTGATATAGACATACAAAAATACATGATCTATACACCTTCAGATATTGGCCTTCCCTGTACTCATGTCATATGGATATTGGGGGCATCCACTTATTTGATCATGATACACCCAGGTTATATCAATCGATGGTCACTTTAAATTATCATGTTTGAGCTTATGTACTTACACATGCCTTTATCCATGCTTATATATTTCATAGTATACTTGATTTTCTAGGTTCTTAACATTTTTTACTAACACATATTACATATTTATGAGTATGATATGTTATGCTCATTGCTTATACTTTTCCTTTATGCACTTCCTTAAGTGTTTTTCTTGTTCGAGCATTTGAATATGCTCCATTATTTGTGGCCCTTATGCCTTTGTTACCTTTTTGACATTTGAATATGTCATCTCTTAATGTATGTTGACATCTAAATATGTCATTCATTTTTTTATGGACATTTGACTAAGTCATATCCCTTTGATTGTGTGGCATTTGAACATGATCCTTGTCTGAAGTCTCCTTGGACCATTATATTTTGATTTAATTTTGAGTTCCCTTGTGTGTGTACTTGATTTCTTGTTGATCTTATATTATTACTATATAGAAATTTCCATGATCTACATCATACATCTTAGGACTTGGTGGGATCAAATTCTTCATCTTTTAATGATATATATATATCTAGACATGTTCCTTATATATGCTACATGGTTCATACATATATTTTACAATTATCTTATCCTTTTGAGGTTAGATGACTATTAGTTTATACTTCCCCTCACCTTAAAGGGGTGCATATTAGTTGGGGCATGCCACAGAGGAATGAACTCCACATTTCTTCACAGACTCAAATTGTAGTGGGGGCATGTTTTAAAAACATGTTCTCTACATTCATCATAGTTTCACATTTAGTGGGGGAATGTTTTAGAAACATGTTATCCACACTTACACAATTTTAAATTGGTCTAAAAATTCATAGTTATATGATTCAGATACACATTTGTGGTAGAATTATATACATTGGTACCATTTTTATACATAGTTTTAGCATGAAATGTATCTAAGGTGCATATGCTATTAAATGTACATATGATATTGTAAATTCAAATCAATTTCAGATTTAAAACACTTTTATGGACTATCATCACCCATTAGGTTGGATTTTTACAGACTATATTGAGCCAATCTATTGTAGTAGTTGGTTTATTTTTATTATGGTTGAGGTGATTAAATCACTCAATATTAATAATTTTATAGGTTATAATTGATTACATTATCCAACCTCACTAGTTTTATAGTGTGAGTTAACTTGGTTCACTCACACTCAAAAGGTTATAAGTATGATTGGGTTGTATGATTGAACTAATCTCAACTTTTGGGTGGTAACTCACATTTTCTCTAAAGTTGGGGTATGTGTCATAAAATATATATCCATCTCTATATATATATGCACTTTCCATATTTCATATTTTGTCCTAATCTTAGTTCAAGTGATTAATAATGATACATATTTCCAAATAAAATTGCCTAAAGGCAAGGAAGTTGCATTGATACACATGTGTACTCCTAAAACCTTGGTCTCTTTCAATTTCAATCATTTCAATGCTTTCAATTTTAGATTATATGATTTAACATGCTCTTGGTTGTAGGTTAGTCACTAGAAAATCACTCAAGTTGGACTCAAACAAAGGCAAGGTGTGTTATACACACCAAGGTACACAATATTTTTATTTTAAATTAGAAATTTCATTACTAGATTAAAGGGTGGAAATCTAGACACTTTATAAATTGCATAACACCTCAATATTATACACTTGTAAAATACATATCATGATTGTACCTTCAACTTATAGACATTTTCTATTGCTAAAATACTCTCATACACTATCTCTATGTGCTTATTTTCTTATCTCTTAGTCTGACCAATGTCAATATGATGACCTAGGACTTATTATCTTGTTTAGAATGCTAAAAACTTACTTATCTTCCATTTCTACAAGTTATATAAATATACCTACTTTTTTGCTTCTTAAATACTTGCATCCTAGTCAGATACCTATCTCAACACAAGTATCTTGACCCGATGCAAGTATTTGATGCCCTAAAGTCATCCAATTTGAAAAAGAAATGTATTAATATGGTTGGCCTAAGTGATTTAATGTGAGATATTATCAAAAGGGATTGGTATAAATATAACTTCAATCCTCATCCATTCCTCACCTAACACATACCCATCAACTTTTTACATACTCACAAGGCAACTTACTAAAGTCATTCAATCAAGCACTCAAGTGAGCAAAACTTCCCTATTTTTTCCTATTTCCATATCAGTCATAGGGATAACACATCTAAAATTCTAAATTATTGAGGGGACATCCCATGAGCCAATTTTTCTAAGTTAGAAGCTAGGTCATTGTTGTACTTATCATATATTGCATGATTCACACACAAGCCAACATGCAAGGTAAAACTACATAATTTTGAGGCCCTCTTCATAATATTTGTTATATAGGCATCACTAATTAACATAGGGGTTTTTGGGATATCTCTAAACCATATGCCCACTAACCCATTTTTACCACAACCACTATGAAGATGAAAAACTAGAGTTTTACTATTTTACAATGAGTGACAATCCATGACCCATATCTGAATGCACCAGATTAAAGGTGATATAGAACCTAGAAGCATCTGAGTGGTTGCTTTGAGTTTTAGAAGGTATTCCATACTTGATACTTGTATCTAATCAAGACATACGCATCGACATAACTATCCTAGTTTAACACAAGTGTCCATGGCTATAGAGGTACAATTTATAGAATTAGGTGATTAATCCAAAATCCTTTTCTAATCTACTTTTTATCTATTCCGGATCTATATCTATATCATCATCAGAACTAGATAAGTAATTTATTATCATTATTATTATTATAATATGTAACATATTTATACTTTTTATTTTTAGTATATCTCAACATAAAAAATTAATATATGTTTTATCTAGATAGTTTATCACACTTGTACCCTAATATATATCTAACCCTTTAACCCTAAATTTCATAATATAGATTAGGGGGTTAAACATACATCTGTATAAATATCCTATGCCCTTCATATGAAAAATACCTGAGTTAATTTTACCACCTAAAGGTCACTTTATTACCACACCTTGGAAATACAAAATTTCTCTTTATGCAAAGACCTACAAAAGAAACACACACACACACACTCTCTCTCTCTCTCTCTCTCTCTCTCTCTCTCTCTCTCTAAATTTATGTAACTGTAAAACTAACTTAAATGAAAATAAATGAACATAAATTATGGATTCCTCAAGATACTAAAAAACCTTGGTAGTCTTGAATACAAAAATATAAAATTTCATAATATATAAAGGGTATAATACCAACTGGTATTGAGACATTAAACATGTGTACATCATTCTAAATCACCTTAAATTAATATATAAGTGGTGCAAGATAAACATCCTCATTTTTCACTTGATTCTTCCTTAGAACAAGAATAAAAATGATGAGGTACTCCTTTCATATTGTCAACAATGGAGAAATATTGTACTTAATAATAAAAATAGGCCATAGTGAATATCTTGTGGCCATGTTATTATTGATGGTATATTGTGTCTAATTGGTTGCACCTACACAATAGTAAAAAAACATGAATTATTTCTAGTGTAGGACTGATCTTGCAAGAGAGCCTCTTGAACCAACTAGTTCTATTTCCTATCTAAGTGCTAATCTACCTAAACTAAGTGCTTGAAGTAAAACCTTAGAAAAGGGAAGGGAGATAGAAAATAGACATAAAAATGTGATTAAATAGAAGGAAGTGGGTTGGTTCCTTATAACTACAGATTCATAACTATAAAACATGCAAGAAGGAAAGTAAACACAAAAAAAAAAAATATAACCAAAGAGGTGATAACAAATTCGAACGTGGGAATGCAATTAGAAAAAAGTAAGAAAAAATATAAGGATGACTATTCTCAATCATGACCATATTCATTAACTATAATAATTACACATAGATTGCATTTTATTACAAACAAGGGTTAAAAGGAAATATTACATATAAAATAGAAAATATTTTGGACTAAAATTACAAAATCCAAGGATTTACAAAATACAAGAAAGCATCTCTCTTTCTAAAATGAGATTATAAAATTTATAATGATAAAATTAAGAAAAAATTAAACACTCTCTATTTTTGAGTAAAAAATTAGAATGAATAATGTTTACTTGCACACCTCCTTATACAATAATTTAATCACACTTTGGTAGTTTAGCTCAACATCTCTTTGTACCACTCCTCCATAATTTCTTAACATGGTCTCTCTTCCTTTGAATTAAAAACTATATAATGCCAGATTGGATTAACTATTAGTCCATTACATCCTTTTTTAATTTTTCTCTATTCTACCTACTCTTTGAAAGGATAACTCGATATTCTTTTATCCTTTTCTATAGAACTCTAGCATGTCTTCCACATGTACTTTAAACATTAAACAATTTGATCCAAGTTGGTGAAGATTTTAAGTATCCATTATAGGGAGTGTAACTCCAATAAACTTTATCAATTTATTATATGAAGAATCCCAATTTATCTGATTCATATTAACCTCAACCAAAAGCTCTAATTAAGAGTTTTTAAATATGTTTATTTTTAAATAAAATGGACAATTATAGTAAGATATAATTATATGTGATTAACACTCTATATTTATTCTGTTTATATTGTGATTGATCAAATGGTGTGAGATAAACACTTGCAATTTTATCTAATAGCCTAAGAAAGTTGACATCATCCCTTTTGTTTAACATGATTCACATAACAGATTAATTATCGATCAAATGGCTGGGGTACCTTGCTAGAATGATTTTTTAAAAATGATTGTTGAGAGAGTCACCTAAGGTTTAATTTTTTTAGTATATTATGGATGAATGGATAAATATTATTTATATGAGACTAATCTGTTGGAATAAACAATATGAGATCTACACAACATACCTTTTCTCACATTTTCCATGTGTCTAATTTGAATTTTAAATTATTTTCAGGCCCACCCTATGTAACTTTTAAACTTAAATCTTTGCTTATTAATTATGAATGGATCATAAAGTTGGAGATTTGAAAGATGAACACCACAAGAGGCATTTTAATGATGATGTTACCCCTATCAATTTATTTAACTCATGTCATTAGATGAAGGGAAATCCAATGGTGTGAGATCAACACTACAATTCTTTACTTTAGCTAGATAAAATAGTTGTAGGCTTTTAAAATCAACTCTTCAAATTGGCTAAGGCAAAAAATTAATATAAATGTAATAATATACTTAAATTCTTTCTAATCATAGGTAGCTGACTAATTGAATTTAAGGAGATTTATTGAGCTTGTCTATCTTTAAAATTTATTTAAGCTACTTAGGATATATATTATTCCTTTAAAATCTTATGATCTTTTAGAGAGATGAACTACTTGCAAAAGAGATTTAAAATTATCTGATTAAGGGGAAAATTTTATTAAAAATTTTGGTGGTTCTTAGGGGAAGCTTGGATGCTAAGCATTGTATCTATATGCATCATATCATATCCACTAGGTAAAGAGTCATCATAAAAATATTTTAAATATTGAAATTCCTATAAAATATTCACATTTTAAAATATCATTAATTTGTAAAGTTTAAGGAACATGTAATATTTTGAGGAATACTTCATGCAAAAATAAATTCTCACACTACACATTCTTATTCATATTTGCTATATAAGTCCCCTATTTTCTTTGTCTTTCAAGGCAAGGGTGTTTTTGAGTTTGATATAATTCTATGTTTATGACTTATTTCTCCTTTTTATTTGTGTGCCATATAATTTGGTTAGTCTATTCATTTTTTCAAATATTCGAGGCACATAGAAGACACCTGATATCAATTTTTAAATTTATTAAATGTTCATGGAACATTTTTTATTTTCTCCTTATTATGCAATTCTTTATTGATCTCACAACCATTCTTTTTGATTTTTCAGCTACCTAATTTGTTTAAATTAATTTAATGACATGTTTTCCCAATTGCTACAGATGCAAGTTAATCTTTAAAATCTTAAGATTAAGACATTTATTCTCTTTTTAAATTTTCCTTTGCCACTTAATTATCATTGTGTGATCCCAATATTGAAGATGGAATATGTTGCTGTAATGAAATTAATTCATAAATAATATAGAATAATTGTATTAGATCACAAATTACTAAATAGATAGAATATATGAATAAAATATGAGCCAATTCAAGGGAGAAACCTCCAAGTTGTATAATAATATCATAATTTAAAATATGATGATAAACTACCAACTGTTACCTCCTATATATACCTTAATTATGATATATAAAAAACCTAGGCTGACCTTACTACTAATATGAAGCTATATAAATGATAATATGAATTAATTAAAGGTTATGATAGCCACAAGTTGGCTAAACATATCATAATACACACTATAGGTTAAATGAATAACATGCACCTACCCTTCAAACTATTTTTGTTGATTTTTGGAGGCTTATGTAGGAATGCTTCATCCTCCTATATCACATATTAAATGGATAGATTATTCCAATTGATTAGATATTTTTTTAATCACCCTCTTCTACAACCTCTTAGCACATGTCTGAGTTATTCCCTTAAGTTAAAAAATGGTTCATTCTCATCAAGATTTGGTAACCTTTTCTAGGCTTAAACTCTTTATCCAATGATTTTATTCAATTAGGAAACATAGAAGACAAGATGCATTTTTGATAATTAAGGTAACTCAAGTTTATATGCTACACTTCCACTATTCTACAATAATTGATAAGGGTCGTAATACCTAGGTGAAAGATTTTTATCCTTATTATTATGTTTTAAGGACATTTGATTATATGGTTGTAAATACATTAAAAACCAATATCAAAAATTTATTTCATTATAGTGCTAGTGAGTTTGCTACTTCATGTGGTTTTACACCATTTCAAATTTCTCTTTGAGACTAGAGAGTGCCTCTTGCTAGTGTTGATTGTGTTCTTCTACTGCTCAAGATTTTGGCTAAACCATCAAATACAAGGTAATAGATGGTAAATGGTATCCATATAGTGCTAAAAATGGAGACATTTTGGATGAGGTATGAAAATAAGTTTTATACCACCATTTTGTTAGTGTCAACCATCAAACCCATCTCTCTTGTTTATTTGAGGAACAAAAAATGAAGATAATCCTTCAAACACTTGTTCAACACCTTATATTTCCTATAAGATAGGGATTGATAAGATGAGATAATATCTAGCCAGGTACCAAAACATTGAAATAACTCATTCCAACAATTATTGGTAAATATATGATCATGATCACTATAGTGATCTTTGGGGTCCCATAGAGTTTTTGAAATGTATCCATAAATGTTATTATTATTGTACTTACTACAAATATATGTAATAATGCACAAAATGGGGCCTATTTGGTGAGTCTATCCACAAAAACCATGATGACATTTTACCATTCATATTTTGATAGTCATATGGTGAAATCCATGGAAACATCCTCCCATATTTAGCTAGGAATATATAGAGGTTAAAATAGACATATGTTCTTGATTTTTTCCCATTCATTTTATTTACACACCATACATTCAACCAATTTTTTTTGGAATTATAATTTTAACCCTTCCAAATATAAGTCATGTTTGACTCTATGATAAATTTTCAAGAAGACTAAGTGTCCACCTATTGGAGAAGCATGAGCCATTTATGCATAAGGGTTGAATTTTTGAAGAGGTACAATCTATCATTGTACCTAGAGCATCCTATTTCCACATAAATTTATATGACATTCTTGGATCTTGTTGGAGATTTTGAATAAGATCCCATGTAATGACAGCATTTTCTCACTTTGATTTTTCTTCATCCACCAAATTAGTCTGTAATATGGACATGACAGATAACATTGCTTCTATATACTCATCCCTCCTAGATAGTGCATCAACCATAACATTTTACTTTCATTTATTATATACAATCCAAAATTTATATCCAAACATATTAGTGATGCTTTTTTGTTTTATTATGATAATAACCTTTGTTCTAAGAATTATTTTAGACTATCATGATCTATATTAACTTTAAAGTGTATTCCCATCATATATGGTCATCATTATTTTAATACATGAATGATAGTCATTTGAATCTTATAAATAGGATTAAGAAAATTCTTACCCTTGAGTTAGTGATTCTCCAATTGAATAGGTATTCCTTATTTCATGATCACTACTCCCATGCCATACCCTAAAGCATCACATTCCACAATGAATTTTTTAGATAAGTTTGGAGTAGTTAGAATTGGGGTGATGCACATGGCCTCATTGATATTATTAAATGATTAGATGGTTTCATCATTCTAATGGAAGGATTCATTTTTTTAAATAAGGTTGTTAGTGGTGCTGCTATGTTGCCATAATGTTTTTATAAAATTATTATAGTAACTTGTAAGACTCAAGAATTATCATAGATTTTTGAGGGTTTTAGGCACATTCCATTCTACCATAAAACCAATATTATGATGATACACCTTGATGTCCTCATGGGAAATAATGTGGCCCAAATAATCTACCTCTTTTCCACTAAAAGATAATTTAAAAGGCTTGGCATAAAGTTGGTGTTGTTCAAGAAAGTTTAAAATCTGATTTACATGATGTAAGAATTTTTCCCATGTTTTTTAGTATATTAAAATATTATCAAAGAGTACCAATAAAAATTTCATTATAAATAGATGAAAAATAGAGTTCATCAAACTATGAAATGTAGATGGTGGAATGGTGAGGCTAAAATGCATTACCAATTATTAAAAATGACCCTCATGGGTTCTAAAGGTTTTCTTATCAATATCCTAACGTTTAATTATGATTTGATGGTACCCAAAATGAATTTCAAGTTTTGGAAAATAAATAAAATAATGTAATTCATCCAAAAAATATCAATTACTAGAATAAGGAATTTACATTTGATGGTATACTTTTTGAGTTACTTGTAGTCAAGACACATGAACTAGGTGTCATACTTATTACACACCATCACTATTGGAGAAAAATAAAAACTATTATTATCATTGATACTAATTTTTAACATCTCCTACACCATTATCACAATATCACTTTTTTGGACATATGTGTACTTGTAAGTCATGATGTTGGGTGGTTAGCACCCTAGAATTAGTTGAATGACATGATCATGATCCCTTTTGGGAGGAATTCCTTTCAAAATATCACCAATAACTATTAAATTCTCATCCATAATATCTTAAAGATCTGGTAGTGTAAACCCCTTTGGTGATTTTACCTCTGTTGAAAAAAGTTGAGCCAAAAACACATCCAATCCATTTTTTACATTCTTATGCATTTGATGAGAACTCACCAACTGTGGGGAATTTTAATGTAACCCATGTAGTTCAAATTTATTGATCTTAGAATGGAAACACATGAATATCTCTTGGAAATTAATCTTAATCATTCCTAAAGTAATTAGCCATTAGAATCCTAACACAATGAATGCTCTATCCTTAGGAATGGAAAAACTAGGGCTATCTAGTATATATTCTCACATGGAGAGTTTAGTACTATGGAATATATTGGAAAAAATTACTATGCCACCATCTCCAATCATGACTTGAAACTATGGAGTTGGATATAAAAAATAGTTTAAGTACATAGCCAATTTATTGTTGATGAAATTATGAGTACTACTTGAGTTAACCAATACTGTCACCTTTTTTTTTTTTCAAAAAAATGACTACCTTGAGGGTTTGTGGAGTGCTAATGTAAAAAAAGTGTATGTAAATAAAAAATTAGTTGGGTTTCTTCCGATTCCTCTCCTAGCTCATCATCAGCCTCCCATGATACTTCTTCATCCTCTTCTTCTTCATTGGTGCCTTTAATTTAGAATAATTTATTTTCAACACACTTATGTCCTTGACTGTACTTGATATCATAGTTAAAACATAACCTTTTCATCCCCTTCACTTCAAATTTCTAAGGAGTTAGTTTGGTAGGTTGAAGAAATGAATATGTTGGATTAATCCTATCTCTTATAATTGTGAATGGTTGCCTTTTGGTGCCTAGTTCCCTCTCATTCAATCAAAATGTCTTGATAATAAACTTAGAGATTGAAATCATATTAAATATATACACACCATGTTGAATGTGATCTTTGATCCCACCAATAAAAAAGTAATTCAATTCTCATCCATTATTGTCTTTAGCCATAATGATAGATTCTAAAACTGGTGAAATAATCCTTCCTTGTTCCCATTTGTGACAACTTTTCTAATTGGTTGAATAAATTATTTGTCACATTATTGAAATATTCGAAATGTAATTCACTGAGTTAAATTTACAAATTAAAATTAAAAACCTCATTTTTATTTTTAACAAAAATCCATTGATACCAAATGAAATTATAAAGTTAAAAATATAAATATATCATTAACACCTTCAGTCCACACAAGATCTAAAGTAACTCAAAAAATTTCTTCATTTAGTTGATCCAAGTGATTGGATCCTTCACATCAAACTTATGCATTTACACTTTTGGCATCATGTTTTATAGCTCTGAGTCATAACCAATTGAAGGCAGAGGATGATTTGTATTAGGGATTTTATTGGGTTGATTTGAAGATGCATAGTGGTTGATATGATTAGTAGTGAATGGTGACTAATTTTGGGGATTCATTAAAAAATTCAAAATTTATCAAATCTTTATCTAAGATCATCTAATCAATAAATGATATTGGTTGTATTAGACTATATCGTTGACACACTATACTAAATTGGATCACCTTGTGATATATTGAAGGCAACCTTAAAAAAAAATCTACTAATTATTGTTTTTGATTCTCTCCTATTTGTAGGTTGTTTTACCTGGTGTTTTAAAACTCTTGCATCAACACCTAGTTTGTAGTCTTACCATACCAAGGCTTAATTTAAATTTGATTTTCACCTTAGACTAATACTTAACCAAGTGGTTTCTTACCTATGTTGGCAAAAAATAAAAAAAATAGACCCCCACCAAATTTTTAAAATATTTTTGAAAATGTAAATAAATAATAAAAATCCCTTAAAATGCAGCCTATAGAGCAAATTTATGAAAAAATATAAAACTGCTGACCACCTTTTGGACCTTTCCTAAGGTGTTTTCACCCTCGACATGAATATGATTATGGGGTGTGACTTGTCTACCCATTTTTTGTATGATTAGAATTGTACCATATCCTTATTTTATTAATGTATAGATACGCTCTTCAATCAAAAAATATATCTTGCTTGAAAACCAATCTTTTACTATGGATTTATTGAATGATCCTGCAAATTTAGTAAAAATAAAATTATGAAAGATTAGGAGATATAGGATTTTATTCAACTTTAGGATTTTGACCATAATTGTGCCCAAATTAAAGCTTTGATAACAATTTAAATGAAATTACTTCAAAAATACATTAGAATGATATAGTAGATCACAATTTGATTGAAATAGAGTATAATATATGAATAAATGATGACCCACTTTGAGGGAGAAACATTAAAAACCCTACAAGAAGAACATAATTCATAATTTGATGATAAAATACTAATCACTAACTCCTATATATACCCTAATTATGCTATGTAAATAACCTAGGCCAACCCTAATAATAATATGAAGCTATAAAAATGATGATGTGACATAATTAAATGTTAATATAACAAAAAATAAGCTACCCATATTCCAATACATTATATAGTTTAAGGGTGTAGATGCTATTATATCCTCAAGAAAACAATGATTTGTCTTCAAATTGGAAGGTTTGGATGAAATATTTGTATGCCACATGTTGGAGAATAATTGAATGGATATTTTTAAAATTTATAAGAAGATTCATTTAGTTATTAGGGGTGATATATGGCTAGATTTTCCATGATAAGTGTTATTTTTTCCACTTTATAATTAGTGGTATATCACTTATTTCATTTTCATTCTTTACCTTTGTCATAGATCTTAAGTGGATTTAGTTATTTCATAGGCTGTATATTATTCTTCCTAAAATAAATACATAAATTACATACTTACTTCCATGTACTCTTGAAGTAACACTCCCAAAATTTGTGTTTGTTCTCTTAGTTCACACTCTTATAGATCTAGCTCCTATTCTTATGATATTTATTATTCTTACTTATACCATTGAACTTAGTAATAATTGTTGCCTTATCCTCAAGCCTCACAATGGTTCTAGGAATAGAAAGAAGAAGGCTAACAGATATCTATATTTGTTATGATCGAACCCTTTCCATACTTAGTCATATATTTCAACTCATGTGTGTGTGTGTGTGTGTGTGTGTGTGTGTGTGTGTAATTTATTTCTTATAATATATAAAGGGTGAGGGACCCGATAGATCCCTTCCTCTCACTTTATTCATGTGTTTGGTATTTTAATTCCTATGGTTGGATGTTTTACATTTTAAATTCATGCTTATTTTTTTAATTATTATAAAATCAAACGTGCTAAAAGGAAAACTATAATTTAATTCATACATAAGTTTAAGTAAACTTGTGTATAAAAATGCTAATGTTATAATAATTAACATTGAATGGTTCCATTATTAGGCCATTAACATAATACATCGGTGAAATAAATAACAATGTTTTATTATTATTATTATTATTATTATTATTATTATTATTATTATTATTATTATTATTATTATTATTATTATTATTATTAAACATGAGTTAAATCCTCATGTAAATAAAAATAATGAAACATATTAAATTTGATCATTGTGTTCCTTAGGGAGAGGATTCACCCATTAATTACAATTGTCCATCTCACACCCAGTTACAAAAAAAATTTTTACCTTTGTAAAATGATATCATGAGATCACAAAATATATTTTATAAAAAGGCATTTTATCTTTGTAAAATGATATCACGAGATCAAAAAATATATTTTTCGCATATATTTTTTGATCTCATGATATCATTTTACAAAGGTAAAATGCCTTCTTATAATGGGGTGTGAGATGGATCATTGTAACCAATATGTCAAACCTCTCCATGAGGAAAACAATGGTCAAATTTAATATGTTTCATTATTTTTATTTACACTAGGATTTAATCTGTGTTAAATAATAATGATAAAACATTAGTATTTATTTCACACATGTATTATGTTAAGGGCCCAAAAATGGCACCACTAAACATTAATGTTCCAAAATTCTCCCTTAATGTTAAGTGGGGATACATGCCATATCCACCTTTATAATAAAGGAATTATACTTCATAAAACATCTACAATTAGTTTAGGAGGCATGTAATATTTGAAGGATTTAAAAACCTTCATAATTTTAATATCACCTTTCGAGACAAAAGGAATTGTAATACATAAAATACTTAGAGTAAGTTTAGGCTAGCATGATCATGAGACTACAGCTCATAGTTTCTCATGAATAATCAACTAAGTATTTTGGAGGATTTTATAACATAATAACATCCATTACAATAAATAATTTAAAGTATTGGGTACAATGTAAACTCACATATGGTGAATTTTACCAAAATCACATAAAATTATTTATTAGAATGCTTTAAAATGAGATAAAGTATAGATAATAAGAATGAAACACAAGGCCATTAGGAAGGAACATTGTCATGCACACTCACCATCAATGGAAACTCTGAGAGGCCTAACCTTATACAAAATTGACAAAACATGGTTGCACCAAGTTATTTTATGAATATATCTACCACTTGTTCATCTATAAGATAAAAATACAAATCAATATCACCATTTATGAGTTTCTCTTGGATAAAATTCACATGAGCTTTAACATGATTAGTCCTTTGGTATTGCATTAGATTTTTTGCTAGAGCTATATAAATTTGGTTATCACATAAAAAGGTGGCAATTTGAGAAAAATCCAAATGGAGCTATTATAAAAACATTCATATCCACATGGATTGTTTAGTAGCTTCTATAGCACTTACATATTCTACTTCCATAAAGAGATAAAAATAATAGGTTTCTTTTTGCTTCTCCAAGTTATAACACCTGAACCAAATGTAAACACATATCTAGAACTAGATTTATGATATAAAAATATTGTTAACATCACAATATCAAAATATAATAAAATAAATGATGAAATATGTTTATATATGATATAACATAGTTTAAATAATCAAGTCATGTTTTAGGCCAACTAGTTCACTAATTTAATTACTAAGCTAGTGATACACATAAATAATTGTATGCAATTCATTATTAGAATGTCTCTAATCTTGACAAGATGGGCATACCCAACTATCATGTAATACACATATAATAGTTTAAGTTATCCAAACATTAGATATATTATTATAAATAACTATTTTTATAATTATAATCTTATAAAATTTACAAACTTATTATGATTTTTGCCATTTTCCATAGATCTAGAAATGGATCTAACATAATATTGTGCTATGTCACCTCAAATATATCAAAGATGGAGACTTTTAGTATGATATGAAATCATCCAATAAAATAATTATGAGATTTAAATAATTAATTTTAGAAATGTATGAACATAATGCTTAGTAAAGTGATGATGAAGAGCCAACTAACAATATAAAATCCATTTACACTTTATATTTCATAACATATATTTTTATCAAAAGAAGGATCTAAGCATGTTAGCATGAAATTTCCCCATTTATCAAATGAAATAATCTTTAACAATTGAAACACAAAATATCCTTTCTTATCAAGCATGATCTTCTTACCAAATGCAAAAACTAAACATGATCAATTTGTCAAATGAAGCATAATGTTATGTATATAATATATTTCAATGCTAACTCATATTAATTTTAAATAATCATAAATGTAATCAGTTAAAAAAAGTATAATGTCTATATATTTTCTCTGCTTTCTTATCTAATACAAATATATACATATATTACAATATAATTAGTATTAGTATTTTGAAGAATCAAACTAAATAATATTAATAAAAAATACCATTGTAGTTGAGACACTATCAATTTATTCAATATATTTTAAATAATATCAAACAAAAAATCATTAATAGAAAAATCTTCTAGAGGTCCTATAACATCACTATGGATAAGCTCTAAAGGATGAGAGGAGTTAGCATCATATTTTTTTTGAAAGGGTTTTGTGTTACTTACCATGTAAGCGAACCTCACAAGTTTCATTATGAGGCATATAATAAAAATTATAAAAATAACATGGCCTAATATTTCATGCCATAATTGATATTCATTTCTACTATGTGATAAAAGACCACATGCAAAAGAAGCAAAAAACATGTATAAACCATTATGTTGAATTCCTTCAACAATTAGAGAACCATATAAATTTATAATAGAATTTTTATCCTTAATAAAAGTTACTATGAAATTATCATTTGTAAGTTGATAACATGATAATAGGTTTTTTAAAGTTTAGGAACATGAAAAACATCTTTTATGATGAAATGATGAAATTTACAAATTTAGCTTTTCCTTGTTTAGTAGCTTTTGAAAATGAATTATTTACTAAATAAATCCTTTCAAATATATCTATAATGTTATATAAATAATCTATAAATAAGTTATATGATGTGATTTAAACAGGAAAACAAGGTATATTGTAGTTTATTTTCATTAGAAACAAACATGGTAACTTCCAAAAAAATAATGTTAGTATTTTGTTCCCAATTATTGTTTTGATTTTTTTGATGATTTTGGTTAGAACATCTTTCCAAAGCATATTTATATACCAATAAATCTCTCTATATCTAGTGGAGGCATGGAATATGTATTCCAACCTTTGTTTCCTAAGATTACTATGGCTACATCTACCATGAGGTTATCAAATGTTTCAACTCAAACATTAGTTTCCCTGGCTGTTATTAATCAAACCATATTTAATTCCCCTTGGGTGACTACTCAACATGCTCATATAAATCCGAATGGATCTAAAGTGCAAACTCTCCTTCAAGTTATAAATAACTTGGAGGACAAAGTCATAAATATTGAACAAAATGATTTAAATTCTTCTCATGTTAATGATTCACAAGATGTGTTGCATAATCCTCTTGCCTCCAAAATATCTTTGCACCCATTGATAACATGTTTCGTTTTACTTAAGTTCACATTTTATGATGGAAAGGGTGATCTTGAACAACATATTCAATATTTTTATGTGGCATGCCTTTATTATGCCTCCAATGATAAATTTTGTCCAAATTATTTACAACGAGCTTAAAAAAAATATGATTTAAGGTAGTTCTATGATTTACTAACCCAATTAGTAAACACATTTAAACCTCTCACATATAATTTTGTGGCATACTTCTCTATTCAAATTATTGAAAATGTTTCCTATTCCTAATATCAAAGATCAAATAAGGAACCAATGAACCAATTAATGAGTTTTTTTGAGGTACAAAATAATGTTAGATAAAATGACTAATCCTATGGTAGATAAAGAGATTCAATATATTTTCATGCAAAGTTTGCTTGTTCATTTGTATGAGTCAATTTTATTCAAAAGTTCAAATCTTCTGATGATTTATGCGATGTTTTTAGAGAACATTGAATGAAGCTTATTTTATTGAATAATCTTAAATATGAATAAAACACATTGAATACATCTACATCTAATACCAAGTTTACTATAAAAACAAGTTATAAGGTCAAACCTCTAGAACCTAAATTAAAAACAACCATAACGGTTAATGCAGTGTCACAACAACCTAGTTGGTAGGTGCTATCCAATACACCATGAGGATAATTTAGATGCTTATCTGAGCCTCTCGATTCAATACTCCCATAGATTTTAGAGTGTCACCTCATATCTCTCCCTCATATTGTAGTGGTTGATATGAGTATACCTCTACCCAAAAGGTATGATGTGAATGATTATTGTGACTATCACTAAGGCTTTGGGCATTCCACAAATAAATGTTTTACTTTGACGCATAATTTATAAGACCTCACTGATGACCAAAAGATTAAATTGATGATCCTTTAAAGGAATTAGGTTCACAACTTGGTGACTAACTAAAACATAAAATATTTAATAATCTTTTGCAATCCCATTCTATTAAAGATTCAAAATTATAAATGACATATAATGCACATCTCATTATGAGAACCCATTGGATGGGATTATTGTTAGATATACAAGGCATATACCTCATATGATTTAGATAACTTTTATTACTTTAGATGATAGTAAGATTAGGGATGATGAATTAGATATTCATTCCTTATTCATTCAAGCATACCTTGACCACCAACCTATACATAGTGTTATGATTGACAATGTTACAAGAGTGAACCTTTGTATTATGACATTACTCAAAAATTTAGGTTATACAAATCATGATTTACATCCTTTGAGTAGATCATTTAGATCATTTTATGGGACCTCACAATAGGTTTTTTATAATATTTACTTACTTTTATAGATGGATCCTATGCATGTGGTTAATACCTTCTTAGTTATACCTTTCACAATTGTATTTGATATGTTATTGGGATGACATTGAATACATACAGTTTGAGAAGTACCTTCTAAAATACATGGGTGTGTTAAATACAATCATGCCAATCGAGTAATTATAGTTTCCAGAGTTTCATATGAGCAGCCTCTTGATAAAGAGTTTCTATACCCACGAAACTAATTATCAAACCTCTTAAGGTTAATATTATAAAAAGGGTAATAAAAAGGAAATCCCATTTCCTCAACCACCAGTACTTGAATGACCATTGCATCAGAGATCCAAAATGGGTTCCATGTAAACCTCATCTATTACAAACTATATTTAGATATCTAGATCACCTAAATATATTCTTATTACTTTTATTCCAAATGAACCATAGATAACTCAACGATGGGTTCCATGAACCCATATTCCTACTATTTATTCATGACCACATAGTCTTATTATACATATATAAAGAATGATAGATTATAAAATGATAGATATTACACCTATACATGCTCCTTGGTAGTACCACAGTTTATTACACCAAGTTCTTAGTGGGGAGATGATGCAGGAGCATCTACAATAGCTTCTTGGAGGACTAGTTGAGGTCATCAATCATACAAATTCAAATGATGTTCTAGCGTGAAGATTGAATTCAACTTCAAATTCTTGTTTTCCCTCCACAATGTGTTTAGATTTCAAAATTTTACCTTGAAAGTAAATGTAATTGTCAAAAGTAAAAAGTGAAAAGGTAAAAAGAAAATTGTTGGGGCTGTTGAGGTAAAATATTTCAACCTTAGTATATTGTTGAAAATTAAAAACTGTTTTGGTTTTATCTTGAGCCCAAGTTGGGCGTAGAGGTTTGGAGGAGATTCTTTAAAACCACAAGAACAGGATATGCATGAAGGAGAGATAGGAGGAGAAAAGACAAATTCATTCAAGAGGATAGTGGGACGTAGAAGAGAAGAAGGAGGTTGAGAGGGATGAAGAGGAATGTAGTGAAGAAAAAAAATATAGAGAGGAAGGACCTCTCATTCAAGAGAAGTTGCTGTAAGAAGAGGAGAGGAATTTAGAGAATGTAATGAAGAGGAAAGAGAAGGAAAATCTCTCATTTCAAGGAGAGATAGAGGAAAAAAACCAGGAAAAAGAGAGAGCCGATTCAAAGCTCACGGCTAGTTGGAGCACAACAGAGGCACAAAACCAAAGGAGGGCAATGGGATGTTTTTCATCCATCTTGGACATGTCCATATAAGCCAAAGAGCATGTATGCTCAGTGAGAAAGAGCTCAGGGAGAAGATCATCATTTTAATGAGTCGATGAGGCTACGGGGACCAGGCGAAATGCAAGAAGGATGGCTTTTGGCCATGGAAGATGCGATTGAGATAGGGACACAAGTCTGAAATGAATCAACACTTTTTTTGTTCATATGACTCGACATTCTTATATTTTGGCTTGATGCTTATCTAATAAGGCTCAGTGCGTCTCTTATCTACATGGTTCGACTCTGCCTCCGTTTACATGGTTGAGATAGAGAGGAGGTATATCGTGGAACAATGCATCCCTATTATAGAATATGTGGACTGAGATCGAGTGGTGAATGGAGAATAGAAGTGAAGACTTGAGCCATATAAACAAGCAGAGAAGTACTGTGTTTATGGAAATCAAAAGATTGAGTTGGTAAATTCCATTCCATTGCTTGCTCCATCTCCTTTGAATCCTTTCTCTCCAAATTCAACTATGCCTACCTTATCAGGACTATGTACTTCCAATTTCTCAAAGCTTTCCAGATTCTACAAACTTTGCAGGTTTAGATTCTACGGACTCTGCAGGTTCATAACTACAGACTCTGTAGGTTCATAACTATGGACTCTGCAAGGTCATTTTTATGATTTTGCATTGCTGAATATCAGGTTTGATGAGAGTGTTGTCCTAGAACAAGGCATGGAAGTTCATAAGGATGTAGTTGTAAGTGGTTATGAATTTGATGTCACTATTGCAAATGTGTTAGTTGATATGTATGCAATTGTGGGAGTATAGATGATACACGCAAACTGTATGACAAAATATGTGAATGAAATGCAGTGTCCATAACTATTATGTTTGCTAGATATGTCTGATAACAGTAGTGCATCATTTTGGTATCAGATGAGGATAGTGCATCATTATGATATCAGAGTGGTCTAAAGTCAGTCTAAGGTCTGCCATCATTTTGGTATCAGAGCTTGAAGCTCTTGGGATTTGTTGAAGAAAAAGGTATGAGTAACCTTTAATATTTGATTTGAGTTTATTGTGTTTGAGAAGTAAACAAGTGAAGAGGAAGGAAATCAACCCATTGAGGCTTAAGAGGAGAAGAAGCCAAGGAAAGCTTAGTGGAGAGCCAAGAGAAGCTCTAGAAGAAGAGCATAGTGAATGCTCAAGAGGAAGATCCAAAGCAAGGTAAGCTTGGATTTGTGATTTGTGTTTGTTGAAGTGTTGTATAAAAAGTTGCTGCAGGATTGAGAAAAGGATCAAAAGACTAGGATGCCAAAGGCCTAGGTGAGATCAAGGAGATTGTCAAAAGACCAGTCAAGGAGAAAAGACTTGGGTGGGACAAGGGATTAAGAGACCAAGGTGGAAAAGACTTGGGTGAAGATCTCAGAAATGGAAGTATTGTTGAAGGCATTATAGAGTAGCAAGGTACATGAGGGCACCAAGAAGAAAGTAAGCACCCCAAAGCAGAAAGGTATGAACAGTATTGAAATTGATAAAGAGATTGCTAGTTTAAAGAGAGAGTTAGCTAAGATTAAAGATGAATATGAGTCTTGGATGCAGTTGAATAGGAAAGCATGGGTATGGCCAATGAGGAAGAGGTTGAAGTGGCCAATTGATCTCCTAATGAAGAGGAGAAGAAGGCAAAATGAGATTTCCAAGAAGAGAGAAACCCATAGAGGCAAGAGGATAAGAAGGTTGCCAAGTGAGCAACAAAATGAGGAAGAGGTGGAGAAGAAGGTTCTCATTGTGGAGAACAAGAGAAGAGAAGAAAGAAAAGATGAAGTGCTAGGAAGAGCACTTGATAAGATAAGAGTGTTGATGAAGAGAGCACTCATAGGGACCTTGTGGTCTCTTGTTTTTATATCTAATGTTTTCCTTGCATGGGTAATTGCAGGTATGAGCATCCTTGTGAAGGTCAAAAGAAGGGCCTTGGAGAATGAAGAGATTGGTGCAAGAGAAGACACCAAGTACACAAGTGAATGTGTAGGAGAAAGAGAACCAAGTTTGCTGTTGTTGATAAAGAAGAAGAGATGCATTGGTTAATGCATGAGGAAGGTGTTGAGGAACCCCTACAAGCAAGAGGAGAGATGGAAGATGAGGATGAATTCTATGATTCCATTGAATTCCAAGAAGAGGAAAGAGAACAGCCAAGCACAAAGGGAGAGAAAGATTGCTCCATGGAACAAGCTATCAAAGAGGTAAATGAAGTGTTAAGACCTGATTTTGATTGTTATTGTGAGCATGAAGATGTTAATACACAGGTTAGAAGAGGCAAGAGGAAGATGAAGTCCTCACAAAAAGTAGTTAACCATGGGTACATAATTCCTAAATGGTGGAAGAAGCAAACTCCCAAACAACAGGAAGCGTTGGTACAAGAACATGGATGCAGGATGCCTAAATGGCTTGAGAAGTCAATTGATAAGAGAAAGAATCAAATGTGGGTGCCTAAGAAGGCAAAGAGAGAAGATGTGAGTGTTGAGGCAACAACACTAAGAAGTTAATGGAAAAAGATTGAAGGTGATTCCAGCAGCCAAGAGAATGAAGAAAGAGATGGGTGTACAACAAAGCAATGCCTCATTGAAAACAAAGAACAAATAAGATGGCTTCAAGCAGAGATTGAAAAGAGCAAGGAGACACAAGGTAAGAATACTTCAATTGTATTTGATAAGTATATTGATGATGATGAAGAAGTTGACTTGTACAAAGAAACCATGGAGTGGATGAATGTATTTATAGAGGATGAAAGACAATTTGGTCCTAAGTTTGATATAGGACATGAAGATTTGAATGAGCTTGTGTTGAGTGAAGAGTTGAAGAGGATAGAAGAATTGTTGAATCCTCCAAAAGAGTTGTGTAGAGGCACATATCAACATGGTGGCACCATTGATCAGATGGAAAATGAATTGAGGCAAGAGCTAAGGATGAGATGAAGAGTAAGGCTAGTAAGGAATAAACAATCCTTCAGGTTGATAAGCCCATGTTTGATGAAGAGAATGGTGAGATAGATGAGATCTTACTAAAGGAGGAGTTGAGAATGTTGGAGGAGCTATTTGGTCATTCAAGAGAGATGAATGAAGGTACAAGCCATGGTGAAGACACCATTGGGAAGAGTGGAACAAGACAAGAACAAAGGAAAGAGGCAAGAGCAGTTTTGGTCAAAGAGAAAAAGAGTGGAGGCAGCCAAGAGACTTTATGGTCTCAAGTTTTTACTTCTAACATTGCCTTTGATGTTTTGAATGCAGGTGTTAAAGTTGTGGAGATGAATTAAGTCCATAGTTCAATGGACAAATTTGTGAATCAAGAAGATCTTGAAGACATGTATGAGAATGAAGCATGGAGATGGGACATAACAGCTGAAAAGGAGATGAGAAGAAGAACATACTAGAAAAGGAAGAAAATCAAAATGAAGGACAAAGACTATCAAAGACAAGCATTGGTATTGGCAACAAGATCTTGGGATCCAGGCATATAATGAAGACTAATGCATGGAGGAAGCATCTCATTTGAACTAAGGTTCAAATTGTTTCTAGAGGGAGAGTATGATGTAGGAACATCTACACTAGCTTCTTGGAGGACTAGTTGAGGTCATCAATCATGCAAATTCAAATGATGTTCTAGCGTGAAGATTGAATTTGATTTCAAATTATTATTTTCCGTCCACAATGTGTTTAGATTTCAAACTTTTACCTTGAAAGTAAATGTAATTTTCAAAAGTAAAAAGTGAAAAGGTAAAAAGAAAATTGTTGGCTCTGTTGAGGAAATAAGGGAGGAGTGGTTGAAAATATTTCAACCTTAGTATATTGTTGAAAATTAAAAACTGTTTTGGTTTTATCTTGAGCCCAAGTTGGGCGTAGAGGTTTGGAGGAGATTCTTTAAAACCACAAGAATATGATATGCATGAAGGAGAGAGAGGAGGAGAAAAGACAAATTCATTCAAGAGGATGGCGGGACATAGAAGAGAAGAAGGAGGTTGAGAGGGACGAAAAGGAATGTAGTGAAGAAAAAAAAATATAGAGAGGAAGGACCTCTCATTCAAGAGAAGTTGCTGTAAGAAGAGGAGAGGAATGTAGAGAATGTAACAAAGAGGAAAGAGAAGGAAAATCTCTCATTTCAAGGAGAGATAGAGGAAAAAAAAACTAGGAAAAAGAGAGAGCCGATTCAAAGCTCACGGCTAGTTGGAGCACAGCAGAGGCACGAAACCAAAGGAGGGAAATGGGACATTTTTCATCCATCTTGGACATGTCTGTATAAGCCCGGGAGCATGTATGCTCAGTGAGAAAGAGCTCAGGGAGAAGATTGTCATTTTAATGAGTCGATGAGGCTACGGGGACCAGGCGAAATGCAAGAAGGATGGCCTTTGGCCATGGAAGATGCGATTGAGATAGGGACACAAGTCTAAAACAAATCAATGATTTTTCTATTCATATGACTCAACATTCTTATATTTTGGCTCTTTGCTTATCTAATAAGGCTCAGTGCGTCTCCTATCTGCATGGTTCGACTCTGCCTCTGTTTACATGGTCGAGACAGAGAGGAGGTCTATCGTGGAATGATGCATTCCTGTTATAGAATATGTGGACCGAGACCAAGTGGTGAATGGAGAATAGAAGTGAAGACTTGAGCCATATAAACAAGTGGAGAAGTAATGCGTTTATGGAAATCGAAAGACTGAGTTGGTAAATTCCATTCCATTGCTTGCTCCATCTCCTTTGAATCCTTTCTCTCCAAATTCAACTGTGCCTACCTTATTAGGACTTTGTACTTCCAATTTCTCAAAGCTTTCTAGATTCTATGGACTCTACAGGTTCAGATTCTACGGACTCTACAGGTTCATAACTATGGACTCTACAGGTTCATAACTACAGACTCTGCAGGGTCATTTTTATGATTTTGTGTTGCTGAATATCAGGTTTGATGAGAGTGTTGTCCTGGAACAAGGCATGGAAGTTCATAAGGATGTAGTTGTAAGTGGTTATGAATTTGATGTCACTGTTGCAAATGTGTTAGTTGATATGTATGCAATTGTGGGAGTATAGATGATACACGCAAACTGTATGACAAAATATGTGAATGAAATGCAGTGTCCATAACTGTTATGTTTGTTGGATATGTCTGATAACAGCAATGCATCATTTTGGTATCAGATGAGGACAACACATCATTATGGTATCAGAGCGGTCTAAATTTAGTCTAAGGTCTGCCATCAGGAGATACCTATGAGCATACATTGGATGAGATCATAGTATAGTTATTTATTTTCACATATTCTAAAAAATACCAAAAAAATTAAAACATTTAAAAAATTCAAAAAATTATTAGAATTTACATGTTCTATTAGCTCATTGGCATGTATATTACTGGTTCTATGTTGGTAGATAACATAACATTTATTTATATATACATATGTTTCACACATATTTTGAGTGTGATACAAACATACAAAAATACATGATCTATGCACTTTAAGATGTTAGGCCTTCCCTCTACTTATGTCATATGTACATTGGGGGCATCTAATTGTTTGATCATGATGCACCCAAGTTATATCATTAAATGGTCACATTACATTATCATGTTTGAGCTTATTAACTTACACATGCCTTTATCCATGCTTATATCTTTCAAAGTGTACTTGATATACTAGGTACTTAACATTTTTTTCTAACACATTACCCAATTACTAGTATGCTATGTTATTCTTGTTTCTCATACTTTTTATTTATGCACTTCTTTGAGTGTATTATTTTTCCTATTTAAACATTTGAATATACTCCATTGTTTGTGGCCCCTGTGCCTTTATTTCTTCTATGACATTTGAATTGTCATCACTTGATGTATGTTGACATTTGAATATGCCATTCTTTGCTTTGTGGATATTTGACTAAGTCATGTCCCTTTGATTTGAGGAATTTGAACTTGCCCCTTATTTGAGGTCTCCTTAGACCATTGTCTTTTGATTTGATTTTGAGTACTTGTGTGTGTGTGTGTGTGTGTGATTGATTGCTTATTGATATTTTACTATTACTATCTAGATGTTTCCATGATATACATCATACATATCAGGTTTTGCTATGATCAAATTCTTCATGTTTTAATGATATATCTACCTAGACATGTTCCTTCTATATACTACATGGTTCATACATAGATTATACAATTATCTTAACTTTTTGAGGTTAGGTGACTACTAGTTTCTACTTCCCCTCACCTCAAAAGGGGTGGCATATTAGTGGGGGAATGCCATATGGATATGAATTCCACATTTCTTCATAGACTCATATTGTAGTGGGGGAATTTTTTGAAAACATTTCTCCACATTTATCATAGTTTTAGATCTAGTGAGGGCATGTTTTGGAAACATGTTATCCACACTTATTCATTATTCAACATACCCAGATTATAGTGGTGAAATGTTATGGAAACATGTTCTCCACACACACCAATTTTTATTTTTCCATTATAATGGGGGCATGTTTTATAAACATTTAATCCACACTTACATAGTTTCAAATTGGCCAAAAAAATTCATAGTTATATGATTCATATACATATTTATGGTAGAATTATATACATTTGTATGATTGTTATACATAGTTTCAACATGAGATAAATATAAGGTGCATATGATATGTAATGTACACCTAAAATTGTAAATTCAAATAAATTTTATATTTAAAATACTTTTATAGACTATCATCACCCACTAGATTGAAGTTTTACAAATTATATTGAGCCAATCTATTGCAATAGTTGGTTTTTTTGGTATGGTTGAGGTGATTAAATCACTCAATATTGCCAAGTTTATAGGTTGGTATTGATTACATCGTCCAAACTCACTAGATTTAGTGTGAGTTGACTTGGTTCACTCACACTCACTAGGTTATAAGTATGATTGGCTTGCACAATTGAGTTAATCTCTACTACTAGGTGGTAACTCACCTTTTCTCCAAAGTTGGGGGTATGTGTCCTCTAATATCTCTCTATCTCTCTAGATATGTGTTCTTTCCATATTTCATATTTTGTACTAATATTAGATTTAGTGATTCATAATTATATATATTTACAAATAAAATTTATAAAAGGCAAGACAATTGCATCGATACACATGTGTACTTCTAAAACCTTTCTCTCTTTCAATTTCAATCAGTTTAGTGCTTTCAATTTTAGATTATATGATGAGAAATGATCTTAGTTTCAAGTTAGTCACTAACAAAGCACTCAAGTTGGACTCAAGCAAAGGCAAGGTGTGTTATACACACCTAGGCACACATTCCTTTTAAACAAGAAATTTTATTACTAGATCAAAGGGAGAAAATATAGACACTATTTATGAATTATATAACACCTTAGTATTTAACACTTGGACAATACATATTATGGATGTACATTCAGATTATAGACTTTTTTTGCTTCCAAAAAACTGACATGTACTATCACTCTATGTCTATTTTCTTATCTCTTAGTTTGACCAATGTCATTTTGATGACTCAAGCCTTATATCTTGCTTAAAATTATATAAACTTGCTTATCTTCCATCTCTACAAGTCTTAGACCTGTACTTACTTTTTTTCTTCCCAGACACTTGTGTCTTAGTTAGACACCTATATTGACACAAGTATCTTGACCTGATGCAAGTGTCCAATGCCTAAAAGTCATCCAATTTGAAAATTAAACATATTACTGTGGTTGGCCTAAGTGTTTTAATGCATGATATTCTCCAAAAGGTTTGGTATAAATGCAAGGTCAATCCTTCATTCCTTACCTAGCACATACCCAATAACCTTTTACCTAACCACAATATAACTTACCTAAGGCATTCAATCAAGCACTCAAGTGAGATATACTTCTCTATTTTTTCCTATTTCCATATCATTCATAGGGATAAAACGTTTATATGTCTAAATTATTGAAGGAGAATTATATGAGACACTTTTTTCAAGTTACAAGCTAGGTCATTATTGTATTTTATTATCATACATTATATGATTCACACACAAGCCAACTTATAGGGGACAACTACATAAGTTTGAGGTCCTCTTCATAGTATTAGATATGTATGCAACACTCATTGATAGAGTTGTATTTTGGGTCAGCTTGACAACATGTGCCCACTAACACATTTTTACCATAACCAATATGAAGATGAAAAACTAGGGTTTTACTATTTGACAAGGAGTGATAGTCCATGACCCATATATGAATACACCAAAGTGAAGGTGACATAAAACCTAGGAGCATCTAGATGGCCACATCTAGTTTTAATAGGGATTTTGTACTTGACACCTGCATCCATTTTAGACATATGCATTGACATAACCATCCTAGGTCAATTCAAGTGTCTGTATATATAAAGGTACAATTTATAGAATTAGATGATTGATCCAAAATCCTTTTGTAGTCTGATTTATACCTATTCTAGATCTAGATCTATGTTAGCATGAGAACTAAGTAACTTGTTTTCATTATCATTGTAATATCTAACATATTTTTACTTTCCATTTTTAGTATATCTCAACATAATAAATTTATTATTGTAATTAATTGGCCTGCTATAAAGATAATTTATTACCCTTGTGCCCTAGTCTATATCTACACCTTTAACCCTATAAAGATAATTTATTACCCTTGTGCCCTAGTCTATATCTACACCTTTAACCCTAGATTTCTTAATATTAATTAGAGGGTTAAACAAACATATGTATAAATATGCTGTGTCCTTCATAAAAAAATACCTAAGTTAATTTTACCATCTAGAGGTCATTTTATTGCCACACCTTGGAAATGAAAAATTTCCCTTTATACAAAGACCTACAAAAGATATTGTAAAGCTAACTTACATGAAAATAAATTATATATACCTAAAGATACTAAAAATACTGGGTAGTCTTGAATAAAATAATATAAAATTTCATAGTGTATAAAGGCTCCACTACCCACTGGTATTGAGACATTAAACATGTGTATGTCATTACAAAGCACTTGAGATAAATTTATAAGTGGTGGAAGATAAACATCCTCAATTTGCACTTGATTCTTCCTTGGAACAAGAATAAAAATGATGATGTACTAATTCCATATTGTCAATAAAAGATAAAATAATAAAATTAAGCCACAATGAATATCTTATGACCGTGTTACTATTGATGGTCCATTGTGTCCAATTAGTTGCACATTCACAATAGTAAAAAAATGGGAACTATTTTCAATGTGGGACTGATCTTGTAAGAGAGCCTCTCAACCAACTAGTTTTATTTCATATCTAAGTGCTAATCTACCTAAACTAAGTGCTTGAAATAAATCTTAAAATAGGAAAGGGAGATAGAAAAGAGATATAAAAAGGTGATTCACTAGAAGAAATTGGGTTGGCTCCTTATAACTACAGATTCATAACTATTTAGCATGAAAGAATAAAAGTGAATGCAAAACAAAGAAATATAACCAAGGAGGTGATAACTAATCCAAATGTGGGAATGCAATTAGAAAAATCAAGGAAAAATTTAAGGATGACTATTCTCATTCATGACCATATTAATTAACTCTAAAAATTACACACAGATTGGCTTTTATTACAAATAAAGGTTCAAAGGAAATATTACATATAAAATAGAAAATATTTTGGACTAAATTTACAAAAATCAAGGATTTAAAAAATCTAAAGAAGCACTTCTCTTTGTAAAATGAGCTTATAAAATTTATAATGAAAACTAAGATAAAAATTAAACACTTTTTATTATTGAGTTAATTAGAATGAACAATGTTTACTTTCATGCCTCCTTATATAATAATTAAATCACTCTTTAGTAGTTTGTCTCAACATCTCTCAGACTACATATCTTCGTACTATTCCTTCATAATTTCTTAGCATGATCTCTCTTTCTTTGAATTAAAACTTATTTAATGCCAAACTAGATTGAATGTAATAGTCCATGCCATCCATTTTTTATTTTTATTTATTCTACCTACTCTCTTAAATGATAGCTTGATGGTCCTTTTTCCTTTTCTATATAACTCTAGCATGTCTTCAACATATACTTTAGACATTAACTAATTTGATCCAAGTTGGTGAAGATTTTAAGTATCCATTATAGGGAGTGTATCTCCAAGAAACTTTATCAATTTATTATAGGAAGCAGACCAATTTATATGATTCAAATCAACCTCAACACAAAATCTCTTATTAAGAGTTTTCAAATGTTTTTAATTTTAAATAAAATGGATAGTTGTAGCATGATATATAATTCTACTTGATTAACTCTCTATATTTCTTCCATTTCTATTGTGTTTGATCAAATGGTGTGAAATAAACACTATAAATATGACATAGTAGCCTAAGAAAGTCAATGCCATCTTTTTTGTTTAACATGATTCACACAAAATATTAATTCTCAATCAAATGGCTAGATGGCCTTGCTAGAATGATTTTTAAAATTGATTATTTGGAGAGTCACCTAAGGTTTAATTTTGTTAGTATATTTTGGATGAATGGATAAAGATTATTGATATGAGACTAATATGATGGAATAAACAACATGATATCTTCATAGCATACGTTTACAAAACCTTATCCTACATCTCATGTTTTCCACATGTTTATTTTAAATTTTAAATTATTTTAAGGCCCACCCTGAGTAACTTTTAAACTTAAAGCTTAGCTTATTAATTATTAATGGATCATATAATTGGATCTTTGGAATATGAATTCCATGAGAGGCATTTGAATGATGATGTCACCCATATCAATTTATTTAACTCATGTCATTGGATGAAGGTAATCCAATGGTGTGAGATCAACACTACAATTCTTTACGTTAACTAGATAAAATAGATGCAGGCTTTTAAATTCAAGTCTTCAAATTGACTAAGGCAAAATGATAATATAAAATCTAAGAATATACTTAAATTATTTATAATCTTAGGTATCCAATTTATTGAATTTAAGGACACTGCTTGAGCTTTTCTATCTTTAAAATTTATTTAAGCTGAATAGGATGTAAATTATTCCTTAGATATCTCATGATATTTTAGATAGATGAAATACTTGTCAAGAGAGACTTAAAATTGTTTTCCTAAGGAGAAACATCTATTAAAAAATTTTGTGGTTCTTAGGGGAAGATTTCTTGCTGAGCATCATATCTATATGCATCATATCATATCCACTAGGCAAGGAGTCAACATAATAATATTTGAAATCTTGAAATCTTCTTAATAGATTTAGATTTTATAATATCCTTACTTTGTAAAGTTTTAAAGAAAACGAAATATTTTGAGGAATATTTAATGTAAAAATAAATTATCACACTATGCATTCTTAATCATATGTACTCTATAGGTCCCCTATTTTATTTGTTTTTCAAGGCAAGGTTGTTCTTGAGTTTGATAAAACTCTATTTTTATGAATTATTTCTCATTTTTAGTTGTGTGCCATATAATTTGGTTAGTATATTCATTTTTTTGTATATTCTAAGCATAAAATATACCTGAGATCAATTTTTAAATTTATTAAATATTCATGGGGCATTTTTTGTTTTTTTCCCTTATTAAGAATTCTTTATTGATACACCTAATTTGTTTAAATTAATTTAGTGACATGTTTTCCCAATTGGTATACATGCTAGTTAATCTTTAAAATCTCGATATTAAAACATTTATTCTCATTTTAAATTATCCTTTAACTCTTAATTGTCATTCTATGATTCCAATATTGAAGATGGATTATGTTGCAGTAATGAACTTACTTCACAAATAACATAGAATAATTATACTAGATCACAAATGACTAAATATATTACAATATATGAATAAAATATGATCCAATTCAAGGGGAAAACCTCCACATCATAAAATAATATCATAATTCAAAATATGATGATAAACTACCAACAATTACCTCCTATATATACACTAATTCTTGTATGTAAACAACCTAGGCTGACCCTACTACTAATAGGAAGCTATACACATGATAATATGACTTAATTAAAGGATATGATAGCAAAAAGTTGGATAAACATATCATAATACACACTATAGGTTAAGGGCATAACATGCCCCTACCCTTCAATCTAATTTTGATGATTATTAGATGCTTATGTAGGAATGCTTCATCTTCCCATATCACATATTCATGGCTAGATTATTCCACTCGATTAGATATTTTATAATCACCCTCATCCATAACCTCTTAGTGCATGTCTAAGTTGTTCCTTTATGTTTAAATTTTTTCATCCTCATCAAGCTCTTGTAACCTTTTCTAGGATTAAACTCTTTCTCCAATGACCTTCTTCAATTAGGAAACATATAAGACAAGATGCATTTTTACTGATTGAGGTAACTCAAATTTATATGCTACACTAAAATTATTAAACAATACTTGATAAGGGCCTTTTAATACTTAGGTGAAATAATTTTATACTTCATATTATGTTTTTTAGGACATTTGATTATGTGGTTATAAATGCATAAAAAACCTAATATCCAAAATATATTTCATTACAGTGCTAGTGAGTTTTCTACTTCATGTCGTTCTATGCAATTTACAAGTTCTCTATGAGATTAGAGAGTGCCTCTTTCTATTGTTGAATGTGTTATTCTACTACTTGAAATTTTGGAAAGACCCTCAAATGAGAGGTGATGGATGATGGATGGTACCCATATAGTGCCAAAAATGGAGACATTTTGGATGATGTATGAAAACAATTTTTATACCACCATTTTGTTAGTTTTAAAAATTAAACCCATCTCTCTTTTTAATCTAAAGAACAAAAAATTAAGATAATCCTTCAATCACTTGTTTACCACCTTGGTTTTCCTCTAATATTGGGAATGTTAAGATGAGCTAAGAGCCAGCTAGGTACCAAAAAATTTAAATAACTCAGTCTAACAATTATTAGTAAATATATGATCATGATCACTATAATGATCTTTGTGGTCCCATGGAGTTTTTAAATTATATCCATAAATGTTATTACTATTGTACTTACTGTAAATGTATGTAATAATGCACACAATGGGGCATATTTGGTGAGTCTATCCAGAAAAACCATGATGACATTTTACCCTTCATAGTTTGATATTCCTATGATGAAATCCATGGAAACATCTACCCACATTTAGTTAGGAATATATAGAGGTTAAAATAAACCTAGGTTGTTGATTTTTTCCCCTTCGTTTTGTTTACACACCATACATTCAACCTAATTTTTTTGGAATTCCTATTTTAGCCCAAGTTCCAAAATAAATAGTGTTTGACTCTATGATAAGTTTTCAAGAAAATTAAGTGTCCATCTATTGGAGAAACATGAGCCCTTTATATTTAAGGATTTAATTTATACAGAGGTACAACCTATCTTTGTACCATAAAGCATCCCATTTCCACATAAATCTATATTACATGCTTAGATCTTGTTGGAGATTTTAAATAAAATCTCATGTAATGACATCATTCTCTCACTTTGATTTTGATTCATCGACCCAATCAATATGTAATATGGACATGCCACATAACATTGTTTTTATATACTCATTCTTATTAAATAGTGCATCAACCATGATATTTTGATTTCATTTATTATATACAATCCAAGATTATATCCAAACATTTTAGTGACTCATTTTTGTTTTTATTTTGACAATAAAATTTGTTCCAAGAATTATTTTAGACTATCATGATCTATATTAACTTTAAAGTGTCTTCCCATCATATATGGTCATCATTGTTTTAATACATCAATAATGGTAATTTAAGTCTTATAAATAGGCTTAAGCAAATTCTTACCATTGATTTGGTGACTCTCAAATTTAATGGGTCATCCTTATTTAATGAGTACTAATCTCATGCCCCCTAAAGCATCACATTCCACAATGAATGTTTTAGATAAGTTTGGAGTAGTTAGAATTGGGGTGGTGCACATGGCCTCCTTGAGCTTCTCAAATTATTATATGGTTGCCTCATTCCAATGGAAGGAGTCCTTTTATTAATAAGGTTGTGAATGGAGCTGATATATTTCCATAATGTTTTTATAAAATGATGATAGTAACTTATAATCTCCAAGAATTCTCACAATATTTTGAGGGTTTTAATCACTTTGCATTATACCATAGAACTGATCTTATGATGATCCACCTTGTTTTCCTCATGGGAAAATATATGGCCCAAATACTCTATATATTTGCCACTAAAAGTGCATTTAGAAGGCTTGGCATAAAGCTGGTGTTGTTTAATAAAATCAAAAAATCTGATTCACATGATGTAAGCATTTTGCCCATGTTTTTTTGTATATTAAAATATCATTAAAGAACACTAAAAGAAATTTCATTAGAAATGGATGAATAATAGATTTCATCAAACTATGAAATGTATATGGTGGATTAGTGAGCCAAAAATGCATAATGAATTATTAAAAGTGGCCCTCATGTGTTTTGAAGGTTTTTTTTTTGAATATCCTCATGTTTAATTATGATTTTATGATACCCAAAATGAAGTTCAGTTTTGGAAAATAAGAAAACCATGTAATTCATCCAAAAAATAATCAATTACTAGAGTGGGGAATTTATATTTGGTGGTGTACTTATTGAGTTACTTGTAGTCAAGACACATGCACTAGGTGTCATACTTCTTACACACCATCATTATTGGAGAATAATAAGAACTGTGTTTATCATGGATACTACTTTCCAACATTTCCTACAACATCTTCACAATATCACTCTTTTAGACATATGGGTACCTATATGACCTGATGTTGGGTTGTTAACACCCTAAAATTAGCTGAATGCCATGATCATGATCTTTTTTTAGGAGGAATTCCTCTTGGAATATCACCAAGAACTACCGAATGCTCCTCCATAATAGCCTAGAGATCTGGTGGTGTAGACACCTTTGGTGATTATACCTTTGTTAAAAATAGTTGAGTCAAAAATGCATCCACTCCATTTTTTATAATCTTATGCATTTGATGAGAACTCACCAACTATGGGGAATTTTCACATAACCCATGTAGTTCAAATTTCTTGACCTTAGAATGAAAACACATGAATATCTCTTGTAAATTCATCTCATTCATTCCTAAGGTAGTTATCCACTGGAATCCTAACATAATGCATAATCTACCCATATGAATGGAAAATTTAGGGATGTATAGTATATATTCTCACACAGAGAGTTTAATACTATAGAATATCTTGGAATAATTGATTATGGCACCATCTTCAATCATGACACAAAACTCTAGATTTGGATATAAAAATAGTTGAAGTGCATAACCAATTTATTATTGATGAAATTGTGAGTAATACCTGAGTCAATAAATATTGTCACCTTTTTAAAAAAAAAACCCCACTATCTTGAGGGTTTGTGGAGTGCTAATGCAAAAAAATTTTATGGAAAAAAAATAGTTAGTTGGGTTTCTCTTGATTTCTCCCCTAGCTCATCTTCATCCTCTTCTTCTTCATTTAAACCTTGAATGTATAATAATTTATTTTTAACACACTTATGTCCTTGAATGTACTTTATATCATAGTTAAAACATAACCCTTTCATCCCCTTCTCTTCAAAAATTTGAGAATTCAATTAGATAGGCTAAAGAAATGACTATGTTGGAATAATCCTCTCTCTTATACTTGTAAATGGTTGCCTTTTGGTGCCTGGTGCCCTCTCATTCAATCAAAATGCCATGATAATAGCCTTAGATATATAAAATTGATTAAACATACACACCTCATGTTAAATGTGATCTTTGATCCCACCAATAAAAAAATAATTCAAATTTTCATCCGTGATTATCTCTGGCCACAAGGATCGATTATAAAACTAGTGAAATAATCCTTCCTGATCCTGTTTCTGACAACTTTAATAATTTTTTGAATAAATTATCTATCACACTATTGAAATATTGAAAATGTAATTCATCTGTAAAAAATTAATCAATTGACATTAATAACCCTATTCATATTTTTAACACAAAGTCATAGATGCCAAATGAATTTATAAATTTGAAAATATAAATATACCATTAACACCTTTAGTCCACATATGATATAATAGAACTCCAAAAATTTCTTCATTTAGTTGATCCAAGTGATTAGATCCTTCACATCAAACCTATGCATTTCCTCTTTTGGCATCATGTTATATATCCCTAAATAAGAACTGGATGAAGGGAGAGGATGCATTGTATTAGGTATTTCATTGGGTTGACCAAAAGATTCACATTGGTTGATATGAGTAGTAGTGAGTGGTCATTGATTTTTGGGATTCATTCAAAAATTCAAAATTTATCGATTCTTTGTTTGAGATCATCCAATCAATGATTGATATTGGTTATGCTAGCCTATATGGTTGACACACTACACTCACATTTCCTTACCTTGTGATATATTTAAGACAACCTTGGAAGAAAATATCTACCAATTCCTATTTTTTGATTCCATCTCCTCTTTGTTAGCAGTTTTATCTAGTGTTTTAGAACCCTTGCATTAACACCTAGTTTGCAATCCTACCATATGAAGGCTTAAGATGAATTTGATTTTAACCTTAGACTAATAATTGACCAAGATGTTTATTACCTATGTTTTCCTAAAATAAAAAATTAAAATAAAAGACCCCATAACATTTTAAAAATCTTTTTAAAAATGTAAATAAATAAGAAAAATCCCTTAAAATTTAGCATAAGAGAAAATTTATGAAAAAATCTAAAATTGAAATATCTCATTTAAAACCCAAATTTTTAAATATATATTTATTCAACGATCCTAAATTTTTTGTTAAATAAAACAAAATAAAAATTTATGATAGTTTGTGAGATGTAGGGTTTGCTTAAACTTTAGGGTTTTGACCATAATTTCACCCAAATCAAAGCTCTCATAACTCTTGAAACAAATACATTATAATGACATCGATATATCATAATTTGATTGAAATAAAGTATAATATATGAATACATGATGAGTTATTTCGAGGGGGAAACCTACGAAACCTTAAAAGAAGAACATAATTCACTATTTGATGATAAAATACTAATAACTAACTCCTATATATACCTTGATTATGCTATGTAAACAACCTAAGCCAATCCTCCTAATAATATGAAGCTATATAAATGATCACATGACATAATTAAAGGTTATTATAACAAAAAATAAGATACACATATGCCAATATATGTTATAGTTAAGGGTGTAGAAGTTGCTAAATCCTCAAGAAAACTACAATTTATCTTCAAATTGGAAGGTGTGGATGAAAGATTTATATGTCACATATTGGAGAAAAATTGAATGGGTATTTTTTAAATTTATAAGAAAATTAATTTAGTTATTAGGGGTCAATATATGGCTAGATTATCCATGATAATCCTTATTTTTTTCACTTTCTAGTTAGTGATATATAACCTATTTAATTTTAATGCTTTTCATTTTGTCATATATCTTAAGTGGATCTAGTTTGTTCAAAGGTTGTATATTATTCTTCCTAAAATAATTAAATAAATGCCATACTTATTTTTACTTACTCTTGAATCAATGCTCCCAAAATTTGTACTTGTTCCCCTGGTTGTTAATCCTATAGCTTTGGTTCCTATTCCTATGGTATCTATTATTCTTACTTCTACCATTGAGATTAGTAATAATTGTTGACTTAGCCTCAAGAATCATAGTGCTTCTAGGAAAGGAAATAATAAGGCTAATATATATATATATATATATATATATAATTTCTATGATGGAAACCTTTTTGTACTTAGTTGTATATTTCACCTCAAATGTGTGTGTGTGTGTGTGTGTGTGTGTGTGTGCGTGCATGCGTGTGTGTGTGTGTGTGTGTGTAATTTAATTATTTTAATATCTAAAGGGTGAAGGACCATATATAATATATAAAGGGTGAGGGACCATAAAGATCCCCTCCTTTGACTTTAGTCATGTGTTTGAGATTTCAATTTCTATGGTTGGATGTATTATATTTTACATTCATGCTTATTTTTGTAATTGTTATAAAATAAAATGTACTAAAAGGAAAACTCTAATTTAATTTATACATAGGTTTACATAAATTGGTGTAGAATGATGCTAATGTTAGAATAATTAATGTAGAGTGGTGCCATTATTGGGCCATTAAAATAATAAATTGGTGAAAAAAATAATAATGTATTATTATTATTATTATTATTATTATTATTATTATTATTATTATTATTTAACATGAATTAAATCTTCATGTGAATAAAAATAATGAAACATATTAAATTTGATCATTGTGTTCCTCAAGGAGAGGCTAGACCCATTGATTACAATGGTTCATCTCACACCCCATTATAAGAAGAAATTTTACCTTTGTAAAATGATATCATGAGATCATAAATTATATATTTCACATATATTATGTGATTTCCTGATATCATTTTTTAAATATAAAATTCCTTCTTATAATGGGATGTGAAATGGACCATTGTAACCAGTAGGCCTAGCCTCTCCCTAAGGAACACAACAATTAAATTTAATATGTTTCATTATTTTTATTTACACTAGGATTTAACCCATGTTAAATAAGAATAATAAAAAAATATTATTTATTTCACAAATTTATTATGTTAAGGGCCCAAAAATGGCACCACTCAACATTAATTTTTACAACACTTCCCCTTAATGTTAAGTGGGGATATATGCCACAACCACCTTTATAACAATGTAATTATACTTCATAAACCATATATAATGAGTTTAGAAGGCATTTAATATTTGAAGGATTTAAAAAATTCGTCATGTTAATATCACCTTTTGAAACAAAAGGAATTATAATCTATAAACTACTTAGAGTAAGTTTAGTCTAGCATGATTGTGCGACTAGATCTCATAGTTTCTCATGAATAATCAACTAAGTATTTTAGAGATTTTTATAACATAAAGACTTATATTACAATATATGATTTTAAGTTTTGGGTAAAATGTAAATTCACATAAAATGAATTACTATAATGTTTTACAATGAGATAAAGTATAGATAATAAAAATGAAATACATGGTTGTTAGGAAATGACCTTGTCATTCACATTCCACCTCAATGGAAACTCTGAGAGGCCCAATATTATATAAAACTAACAAAACATGGTAGCACTAAGTGATTTTGTGAATATATCTTCCACTTGTTCATACATAAAATAAAAATATAGATTAATATCACCATTAAGAAGTTTGTCTTGGATAAAATTCACATGAACTTCAATATGCTTAGTTCTTTGGTATTGCACTAGATTTTTTGTCAGAGCTATATAAATTTGGTTATCACATAAAAAGGTATAAATTTAAGAAAAATCCAAATGGATTTAATATAACAACATTCATATCCACATGGATTCTTTAGTATCTTCTATAGCACTTATATATTCTACTTCCATGAAAGAGATAAACATAATATGTTTCTTTTTTCTTCTCCAAGTTATAGCACCTGCACCAAACATAAACACATATCTAGAACTAGATTTATGATATAAAAACATTGTTAACATAATAATATCCAAATATAATAAAATAAATGATGACATATGTTTATCTATGATATAACATATTTTAAATAATCAAGTCATATTTTAGGCCAACTAGTTCACTAATTTAATTACTAAGCTAGTGATACACATAAATAATTGTATGCAATTCATTATTAGACATCTCTAATATTGACAAGATGGGCATCCCCAACTATCATGTAATACACATATAATAATTTAAGTTATCCAAACATTAGATATCTTATTATAAATAACTATTTTTATAATTAGAATCTTATAAAATTTACAAACTTATGATTTTTTCCATTTTCCTTTGATCTAAAAATGGATCTAACATAGTATTGTGGTATGTAACCTCAAATATATCAAAGATGGACACTTTCAGTATGATATGAAATAATCCAATAAAATAATTATGAGATTTAAATAATTAATTTTAGACATGTATGAACATAATGCTTAGTAAAGTGATGACAAAGAGCCAACTAACAATATAAACTCCATTTACACTTTATATTTCATAACATATATTTTTATCAAAAGAATGATCTAAGCATGTTAGCATGAACTTTCCCCATTTATCAAATTAAATAATCTTTAAAAATTGAAACACAAAATATCCTTTCTTATCAAGCATGATCTTCTTACCAAATGCAAAAACTAAACATGATCAATTTGTCAAATAAAGCATAATGTTATGTATATAATATATTCTAATGCTAACACATATTAATTTTAAATTATCATAAATTTAATCAGTTAAAAAAAGTATAATGCCTATATATTTTCTTTGCTTTATTATCTAATACCAATATATACATATATTACAATATAATTAGTATTAGTATTTTGAAGAATCAAACTAAACAATATTAATAAAAAATACCATTGTAGTTGAGACACTATAAATTTATTCAATATATTTAAAATAATATCAAATAAAGAATCATTAATAGAAACAACTTCTAGAGGTCCTATAACATCACTATGAATAAGCTCTAAAGGATGAGAGGAGTTAGAATCATATTTTTTTTGAAAGGGTTTTTGTGTTACTTAAAATGTAAGTGAACCTCACAAGTTTCATTATGAGGTATATCATAAAAATTAAAAAAATAACATGAATTAATCTTTCATGCCATAATTGATATTCATTTCTACTATGTCATAAAAGACCACATCCAAAAGAAGCAAAAAACATGTATAAATCATTATGTTGAATTCCTTTAACAATTAGAGAACCATATTAATTTATAATAGACTATTTATCCTTAATAAAAGTTACTATGAAATTATCATTTGTAAGTTGAGAACATGATAATAGGTTTTCTAAAGTTTAGGAACATAAAATAGATATTTTATGATGTCATTTAAAATTTTAACTTTTTCTTGCTTAGTAACTTCTAAATATGAACTATTACCTAAATAAATCCTTTCAAATATATCTCTAGTGTTAAATAAAATACTTGATAAATAAGTCATATGATGTGATGTAAACAAGAAAATAAGGTAGCTTACAATATATTTTAATTAGAAGCAAACACGATAACACACAAAGCAATAATGTTAGTATTTTATTCTTGTTTATGTTTTGATTTTTTTGATGATTTTGGTTAGCACCTTTCTTCCCTTTATTATTTTTAGAAGTTTTATTTTTGTAACAATATTCCCTTCTATGTCTAATTTACCACACAAATTGTAATTTCTATTAAATTTAACTTGATAATTTTTATTACAACTTTTTCATTACCTTTCATGGGTGTAATTAACAATTCAATAATAAGCTTAGTTATCTTAGAGAGATGATTGCCCTTGTGCATAGACTCAAGGAGTTTTTAGGCATTGTTAGGAGACTCTTTATTACCTATATAGAGTATAAATTCATCCTTAACAATCTAAAAAATAATTGATATAAATTCCTATGATTTATATTGAAATGCAATGGTAAGCTTATTTGTGACATTTCTCTCTGATGAAAGGTTTTTCTGTCTTAACCATAATATTCCATAATTTATGATCCATAAATTTAAATTTAATATAATTTTTTAGATGCTATAATTAGACCCATTTAAAATTTGATATTTTTTTATCACAAAATTAGGAGTAGCCACAATTTTCTTTTAAATATGACACTCCACAACAATAAAAAATATTAAAAAATTTAATGTGTTTTATGCTCTATTTGATAATAAATCAAATTTATAGTACAAAAAATAATTGTTTTTCAATTTTATCTAAAACAATGTGAAAAAATTGTAAAAGATTAAGATCAAATAAGGTGTCACAAGTGTCAAACAAAATAGATATGTGTAGTCATATAAAATGCAAAAAATGGTAACTTGAGTGTGTCATATGACACCCAAACCATAGGTCCTTTTTTCTTGTTCTCATGACCCACACAGGCATCTTTTTATTGATTTTTAGTCATCCGTAGCTTTCCAAACTTAATCCTAACTGGGCCAGACCCCTCTTTCCATGAATAATCTACCCCCCCAAGCCATATAAGCTTAGGACAACAGAGTCACACTTAGATTATAGCGCCAGTGCCACTCCTGTTTGCTTTCATCACTCTTGTCCAAGTGTATTTTTGGCCCCAATAGTCATTTCCTTTCAGTTCCCCATCTTTCCCCTTGTTGATCTAACATGAGCACATTCAACCCATGACCAATAGATCTATATAAAATCCCATTCAAATATCATTTAGAAAAGGTGACAAATATCATAAAGCAAGCAAGAATACAAGCAAGACTACTCAAGAAATCTTCCCTATTCTCTGCATACAACCAACCAATACACTTACAAGGTTATTCAAACCCTTACACTAGTATATATCCACCTCAAACACATCTAGTCTAGAATTTTTAATATTCATAAAATCTATTGCACAAAGCACATCAAGTGGGATAACTACATATGGCTTGATCCCTCTTCGGAGTATTGGTATGTAGACAACATTCCCACACAATGAGTTGGATACACATTCAGTGAATCTTACACAAACTAACCCCCTCTCTTTCTCAAAATTGTCAAATTATAATGGATCATAGGGTTTGAAGACAAAATACACCTTATAGGGAGCTTTACAAACTTTCAGCTACTAAAAATTCTTAGACAAGGTCCCATAGACCTAACGAACAAAACTTAGAAAGTTTAGATCCTCAAGACAATAACAATAGAGGTCGACTATAGCATCTAAGCCAATTTTTATCACTTTTAGCACTCTTATCCAATCATAAAATGAAGGTCAAATATTAATTTGTGATAGTGTTCTAATCTTGCATAGTGAATATCAGAACCTATCTCAGCCATATTAATCAGTTTCCAGTTAAGTCTTCTTTTCTATCTCTTATTACTATTTTTAGAAAGGTCAAAATTGTAATCCAATTTATACCAATTATTATCTTAATTATTAAATATTTATTTACTAATTTCCTATTCTAAAATTTTAACTAAATTAAGAATAATACACCAATATTTTCAAAATTGTTAAATCATTTAGTGAACCCAACTTACTTTGTTTGTGCATAAAAATCCTAGAAACCCTATGATAAATTTACTACTGATTTTTTATATATTTTTTTGATTTTTTACCTTCACAATAAAATAAAAAATTTGCATTAAATTTCAAAATTTTGTAGTAATTTTAAAATAATTCTATTTCAAACTCGAGTTGCCCATACTAGGTCCTAGTATTTTCCCAATAATTTTCCAATAATTTTTTGAATTTTTACTATCATATTTAAATCAAAAAATCTATTCAAAATTCAATAGTAATTATCAATTTTTTTTTTCCAAACCCTAGTTGTATATACTAGGTCCCATCAAAACACTAATTTTTTAATAAATTTTTTATTTTTTACTTTCATATCTAACTCAAAAATTTACTTTTAATTTAAAAATTTCATATTAAATTATTAAAATAATTATTTTTCAAACCCTAGTTGCATACACTAGGTCCCAATGCTTTTTGAGGTATCACCTTACATGTTCGTGCACTTCATATCCTTTTTATGAAATTTTTAGTTCATTATTTTTAGGACTTTACATTTTCTATATTCAGTGCTTTCATTTTCTAGCATGTCTATTATAAATTATTGCAAAAATTATAATCAAATCTCAAATTGTTTTCCTACTTTAACAATGGCCTAATATACTAGTTTTGATGAAACTGATAAAAGGAAATTTCAAGAATTCTTAACTAAACACCTTGAAATGCAAGATGACATGCTTAAAATACTACACAAAGAACAAGAAAGAGTGACTAATGATCAATTATTTTAAACCAGAAAGCAACTAGTTACAAATGACACTATAGGGGCAACTATGTCTCAACAATCCCCTATAACAACCCAACCTGCCTCTATGCCATTAGCTATAACTAGTACATCTTTGTTTTATGATGTGGTAACCCTTGTGTAAGAGATAAAATATCTTCAATCTAAGGTGCTACATCTTGAGCAAGGTGCCTCTAGACCTACACAGGTTTTGGATTCTTTTGATCTATTACATACACCATTGGCACATCACATTAATTCTACACCATTACCACAAGGTTTTGTTTAACCCAAGCTTACTCTATATGATGGAAAGGGTGATCTAGAGACACAGTTGAGAGCTTTCCACACATCATGCTTGGACTATGTACCAAATGATTGGCTACTTACCAAGCTATTTCCATGGAGCCTAAAAGATTATGTTTTACAATGGTTCTATAGTCTACTGAATCAGTCGGTCAATGCATTAAATCCTTTAGTTGACATGTTCCTAGCTCAATTCAACATTAATATTTGTGATAAGGTTTCATATTCCCAAGTTACACAATAGAAACAAAGGTCAAATAAACATCTCATAGATTATGTTCTATGATAGAAGACTATCTTGGCTAAGATGACTAGGCCCATGGTTGATCAAGAGTTACAAGATCTCTTCAAATAGAGTCTTCTACTAGCTTTTCATGAATCGATTATGTTCAAAATATTCTCTTCCTTCACTAAATTGTGTCACACACTAAAGGAAAAAAAAGTCAAAATAATTTCAATGGACAAATTCAAGTACACAAGTATCTCAAAAACAACAAATAAGAGTAATAACAAAATCTCATACAAAGTCAAGGTCAATGATAACAAGAGTCATAATCAATCAAGAGTTAATGTGGATTTAGAACCCCCCCAACAAGTGGTTTTATTAGCACATCCTTGGTGAACCTTACCAATCTCCTAGTTTTTCCAGCTAGAGTTTTACAATAGCTATTAGAATGTAACATCATATCTCTCCCTCCTATTCGAGAAGTTGACCCAACAAAGCCTCTTCCATGGAGATATGATCAACATGAATTTTGTGAGTTTCATAGGACACTAGGCCACACAACAAATAAATGCATTAGTTTGAGACATAATATACATGATTTGATAGATAGAAATCATATTGATCTTGGCACTTTAGTTAAGCCTCCTTAGGCAAAGCAAACACATGATAAAGCATTGAAAATATTTTATAATTTTTTTTGTATCATTTCAAATAAGAGATAGGGGACACATCAAGGGTTCACCATGCATATCATGCACATCCCCCACTAGATACTTATAGGTCACCTGCATTTGAGTTACATCCTTTGAGCAACATGATTGGTGTATAAAATTATATATTTTTAGCTAGACCTTCTATCTCCTTCTTAGAATAGGAGATCATTGAGGATGATTCAAATTATCATTCACTATTTATTAGATATTACATTCATAATCATATTATTCATAGTGTTCTCATAGATAATGGATCCAGTGTGAACATGTGCACTATGACATTATTATAGCATATGGAATATTCAGAGTAGGATATTACCTCAATAGACATAGTTATCAATGGATTCAGTGGGCACATATAGAGTTCATTAGGTGATATTGTTCTTCCTCTATAGTTTGGTCCAACATATGTGGCCACACCATTCACTATAGTTATCATTATAGGAGTTTTTGATATTCTACTCGATCAACCTTGGATTTATAAACTTTGAGTAGTACCTTCTATATTTCATAGATGCATGAAATTCATTCATGCTAATCAGGTTATTATAGTTGGTGGAGTTCCATATGAGTTACCACTCCCCAATTCAGAGCCATCTAGTATTCCAAAGTCACTAGTTTTAGTTTTACCACTAGCTTTAGTTTTGCCACTAGTTCTAGTTTCTCCACTAGTTATAGTTCTTCCCCCAATTCTAATTCAAACATAGTTGAGGCATCCATCACCAGTGTAGAGAGTTTATACACCTTCATAGCTTTAAGATTTTAGAAAGCTTCCAACTATAGTGTTCACACCCAAGGTAGTATCATTGAGTTCTCTTGCATCTACTCATAGAGAACATGTTTAGAGAGATTATCCTACTACCAGATGGGTCCCTAAGAACCATACAATTGCATCCACTTCATATATTTATAGAGGGACCCAACACTTAGTTTCTACTTTAGATATTTCAAAGCATTTATAACATATACAACTTTCAAAGCCATAATCTTAGCATTTCCATCTTGATTCATGATCATGCATGATTCCTCTCCTTAAGACAAGACATCATGATAGGGAGTACTCCATGAGAATCATTGGTTAGTATCATTTCTCCTTAGTTTTAATTGTACATAGTTTATTTTTTCTTTCTTGTACATAGTTTTTTAGTATTGATTATATATAGTTCATAACATTTCAAAAATATTAAAAAAATATAACATTTCAAAAAAACAAAAACATTCAAATATGCCAAAACACCAAAAACATTTTGATTGTATGCATTATCCATGATTTACATTTCTAATGCTATGCTAGACTTACATTTGATGTTCTATGCTATTTTTTGTTGATTTATCTATATTACCATGATTTACTTGATCTCCTTTGAGTGTACACAGTGAAATTCAACTCTTTGATTGCTTCACTCTACCCATTGAAGGGGCATCCTAATTTTACATTCAAGACATACATTGATATACATACCCACTAGGGGCATATTCTACATGATTACACCATTTAGGTTATGTCATTCCTACATCACACACTCTAGTTATCATGTTTATGTTCATTACTTATTATCTTACATAGATTAATCTATCGACACTTACTATTATATAGCACTTGTGTATTTCTTAGAATATACCTAGTCTTGTACTACCATGTCTTGCATACTTTCACATTCTTGCTTTGATTAGTTATATGTGATTGTATTTTTAGTATTTAGATGATTTATTTTCTTGCTTAACATAAATTGATGTGATTGCATTTATTAATTATTATTTTATCTCTTGTATATGCTTTAGGACATTTGCCAATGTCCTTTGCTTGTACTCTTCTATGTCATTATGGCCCTCATGCTAACCCTTGCTTATTTCAATTGTATGTGTATGCCGCATTTGAACATGCCTTATATGCTTGATTTTTAGTTTGAGTGGCATGTGCCCATGTCCCTTATTTTCTTGGCCCCTTGGACATTCTTCTATATTTGATTTCTAGTTTGAGTGACATGTGCCCATATCCCTTGTTTTCTTGGACCCTTAGCCATTTTTATATGCTTCTTGATTTATGTATTTGTTGTTTGATTTATTTTCAATTTTTTTCAATGCCATGATCCTAATCATGCATTATCTTTTTATCTTGGATGCCATGATGGACATCATGTTCTATCCCTCCTTGCAAACTAACAAATAACAACTAACCAGACTTCCTGTTCTAGTTTATTACATTATACATGTTATTATATTATTACATCTATCTAGGCATGCCCCTATTAATCTAACAATCTCTCATTATAAATCATGATATATCTTGAGATATCTTGTAATTATCATTACTATATCATGTATCTTTATATCATAACACACTTGTAGGGCTATTTATTCTGAAGGTAGTCATTAAAAGGTATTCATTCCTAACCTCAAAAGAGGGGGAAAAAATGTTTTTATCATAGAGATCAGAGCTTTTAACAATAAAAAATCTAGCTTTTAGCACACCCAGAACAACAATTAGACATTAAAACTAGTTAGAACAGACCAAGTAGATAGTGAAAATGTTATAATAGTTATTAGATTTGGCCCAAGAAAACAACACCAAGATTGGAAAATAATTATGGTGCCATTAATATCTATTTTTTATGATCCTATCCAAATAAAAAAAAATCAAACTTTCTAAAAGCACGCAAAAAAGTAGGTTCAACTATAGTTTTACACAATAAAACTAGTTTAAAATCAACAATTTTTAGTACATTTTTTCTTAGATAATACAAATATAGGGGGAACCATGCATGGCATGATGGATCTCACTTCTATTTTTAGATATGGTAGTTGGTATAACTTCTAAATCAAAATACATGTTTCAGACATTAGTGACTGAGGGAAATGTGCATGACACATTTCTTTTCTTTTCTTTTTGAGTTTAGCATTACCTAGACATTCTTAGTAGTTGCATGCCTTATTTCATCTATAGGTGGTTGGTATCATTTTATAGTGGATTTTGTACAATCCTAACTTTCAAATTTTAGAGTGGCTTTCATATAAGCCTAGTGTACCAGTTTTAGAGTGGCTTTCATACAAGGTTAATATCCATATTTCACCAAGAGTGGCCTAGTTTCCAGCATACATTCAACTATCCATGCCAACATTTTTAGATCATAATTCATCCATGGGATTTAGGAGACATATAATACAAGACACATTTCATATTAGTATCAGTTCATAGCTTCACTTCATGGGAAAATGATGGAACCAAAGGTCTAGTTAGACTTTGTATTCTTAAGCCCCCTATTCAAAGAGATTGGACACACAGTCTAGACAATGATTAACATACACATAATCACCTAGATTCACTTAGTGGGTATGGATGGAGCTAAAGGGATATCCTTTGAATTTTTGAACCACTTTTAGGGAATTGAGCACTTATTTTCATTTACAATATTACTCTTAGTACAACACACATCCAACATTACTCAGCATCACTCAACATCACAATAGATTTTGTATTTGTCCACATACCTAATGAGGTGTATTCATTCCTTTCTATTTCTCTCTCTCTTATCTAGATTTGTACGCTCTTAATTTAGATATAACATATCTAGTAAGAGCTAATCTACTTTTTATTTTCTCTTATATATTTTCACTTCATAACATGATCTCTCTATGCACACCCAACATCACACAGCTTCATGAGCTTCACCCTTGCAAGTAAGTTTAAGTAAATTTTATATTTTTAATTTATCTTAGTATTTTAATTTGATGCATCACTATAATAAAGGAGGAAAATTTATTCATATAAAATTCAAAAATTGGTAACTTGAGTGTGGCTTGTGACATCCAAACCATAGGTCCCTCTTGCTTTCTCTCATGACCGACATAGGCATATTTTTACTAATTCCTAGTCATATATAGCATTTCAAACTTGACTATAGCTAGGATAAACCCATTTTTCCATGAGTAATCCATCCCCCTAGGCCTCTTTAGCTTAGGACAATAGCACCATACTTAGACTATACTGTCAGTGCCACTCTTGTCTATTTTTGGTGCTCCTATCCAAGTGTATTTTTAGTCTTAATGGTTAGTTCCTTTAAGTTTCCCATCCTTCTATTTTTTATATTAATGTGAGTACATTAAACCCATGACCAATATATCCCTATAAAAATCCATTCAAATATTATTTGGAAAGGGTTTGTAAATATCATAAAACAAACAAGAATAAAAGGAAGACTACTCAAGCAATCTTTCTTATTCTTTGTATATAAAAAATTAATAAACCTAAAAGATTATTAAAAATATTACACTAATATATATCCACCTTGAGCACATATAATTTTTCATTTTACATATTTATACACTCTATTCATAAAGCACATCAAGTGGGAGAACTATATATGGCTTTATCCCTCTTCAGAGTCTTAGTATGTAGGTAGCGTGTCCACACAAGGGGTGTACATACATATTTAGTGAATATTACACACACTAACCCCATTTTTTATTGAAATTCATCAAATCATAATGGAACATAGGATTTGAAGATAAAATCTACTCTACATGGAGCTCTATAGATTTATAACTGGCAAAACTTCATAGACAGGGTCACATAGACCTGGTGAATAAAACCTAGAAAACTTAGATCCTCAGGAAAATAAAAGAAAATGTGGACTATAGCATTGGTGCCACTCCTATACAATTTTTTTTCTCATATCCAATCATAAAATTAATGCCAAATCTTAGTTTGTAATAGTGTCCCAGTCCTGCATAGTGAATATCAGACCCTATCTTAGCTGTATTAGTTAGTTTCTAGCTAAGTCTTCTTTTCCATCTCTTATTACTATTTTTATAAAGGTTAAAATTGAAATATAATTTAGACAAATAATTAACTTAATTATTACATATTTATTTACTAATTTCCTATTCCATCCCTTTAACTAAATTAGGAATAGTACACCAATATTCTCAAAATTGTTAAATCAATGTGTAAACACAATTATTAAAGATGTTTCAAAAAATATATAAGGAAGCTTAAAATCAACAAATGGATCAAACCAGAGTGTCAAGAACATGCCAAAACCTATAAAAAAATTGGTCACATGATTGTGTTTGGAGAAGGATGGACTAAGTCAAGTGTTTTGAATAGGGTTTTAAATGTGACTTAAGGAATGGAAACCAAAAAGGATTTTCTAACTATTTGTTTTAAAAAAATTAATTATTTTTGAAAAAAAGATATTTAATTAATGTGATCATGTTATTTAATTAATGTGATCAAATTATTTAAATTATGACTTGATAATTATTGATCTATAATGCAATTGCATTAGTGTATAATGCGATCACATTAATAGATAACACAATTGCATTATTGTAAAAATAATAATGCAATCATATTACTATTATTTTTCACATTAAATAATCAAACATGTATATGGAGAATATGTTTGTTAATAGGTAACATAATCACATTATTGATAACATGATCATGTTTTTATTATTTTGCACATATAGGCATGTGGGAGTTGCACATGAAGTCAACTTTGGCCAAAAGCTTATATTTACTACTCTAAATGTTAATTATAAGAAAATAAATGTAAAAATATAAATGTAAACTTTTAATTTTAAATTTATTTTAATAAATATAAGAAATTAGGGTCACTCAAAATTTGATAGAGTTGGTCTCACAATTGCACACTTTATGATGTGGAAAGTAGTTTTTTAAAATCTAATCTAGTCAATACTTAGGCATTTTTAGGGTCTAAGTATTACACCTAGGGATTTTAAAACATAAAGTTTACAATTGATGTATATTTTTGGTAAACATATAGTCATTTTTTAGGTTTTTGTGTCTTTTGGATTGATTCTTAGCATTTCTAGGAGTTGTAAATTTGTCAAAATTGAAGTTTTCAAACCACTCACTTTGAAATTGATCCAAAGTGGTGTGATTGGGGTAGCATGGTCACATTGATGACCTGCACACATCAAATGACTATTTTGTGTTAATTTCACTTGTTCATCATTCCTCCCTAATCCTTGCTCACTTCTTACTCATGCCTCATCACCCATAATCACTCTCTCATCATTATTCATTGTCCCTAACTTTACCTAGTCATCTATAATCATTTCCTCATCATCCTTGATTACTCTTTTATTTACCCTCACTATCCCTCATCATCCCTAATCACTCACTCCTCATCCCTCATCATTTGTCATCACTCCCTCATTCACCCTCACCTCCCTCATCATCTTTAATCACTCCCTTATCATCCCTAATCACTCACTCATTGGCTTTCACCATCCCTCATCATACCTAATCATTCCCTCATTATCTCTCACCATCCCTAATCACTGCTTCATCATCTCTAAACACTCCCTCCTCATCCCTCATCATCCCTAATCACTCTTTTATTAACCTTAACCATTCCTCATTTTTTATAATCACTCCCTCATCATCCATAATCAATCCCTTATTAACCCTCACCATCCTTCATCATCCCTAATCAATCCCTCATTGACCCTCACCATCATACTTCATCATATTTAATCATTCATTCTTCATCTATCATCACCTCTAATCACTCCCTCATTAATCCTCACCATCCCTAATCACTCCCTAATCCTCCCTAATTACTCCTTAATGGATCCTCACCATCCCTAATCATCCCTACTGACTCCCTCATCATCTCTATTCAATTCATCCTCATCCCTCCTCATCCTTAATCACTCCATCCAATACCTTGATGGTGGTATTTTATTGGAGTTTAATAATGTTAAGAGATATAAGTGGAGAGTTGAGTGTTAGCATAAAATATAAGACATAGTGATAAAAAATATGCGGAAAAAAATTTGAAACATAAATATTTAACACCTATGAAAAAATATGGGCCTATTAGAAATGATGTAATTCATAATTGAAAATCCACCAGAAAAAGAGAAGCAATTAAAACCACCATAGCACCAAAAAAAGTGTAGTAAATACATGAGGATCACCAAGCTATGTGATTTCCTAAAACCAATCAATTTCTTTCCATATGAGGAAATTTTATGATCCAAATAATTACATTAAGGGCCTTCTATTTGTATGTCTATTGGTTGAGTCATCATACCAGAGAGTGGAAAATTTTCAAATGATTAGAACAAGTATCCAAGATTGGAAAATGGTGCTTAATTCATAAATTTAATATTCAATCCAATGAAGAGTGTCACACTATGAGATATTTACTTTCAAATCTCAAAAAGTGGGTAAAATTTATCTAACACTATAAAAAGGTAAGTATATAATAGACTATGAACCCAATGATATGGTCGATACTAAAAATATCTTTACTACCCCCAACAAAAAAATATATGAATTAAAAATATTGTTTCATTAACAAATGTAGATCAATGGTGAGCCAATACACTTCATTATTTCTAATGGAAGTCAGAAGAATTTAATTTCACCTAAAGCATATTTTCAAAAATTAAATTTGAAATTTATACATAATCCATAACCATACACTAATGTATGGTCTAGTGTAGGCTTTGAGAAATGGATCACCTAGTAGTGTCACTTGGTGTACAAAATCAAACTTTTTAAAAATGCAATCCTTTGTGACATTTCACCATTAGAGGTATGTGATGTTTTACATGTGGTAAACCATATATTTTCCATTGACATTTAGTCTCTAAAGTAAATCCTTGAAATGTTGTGATAGATTGTCATGATCTGAAATACCATATATCATAGTTATTTCATAAGCTTTCAATCATTAGTTCCAAGAAGTGCAGGAACCTTATTAGTTATAGTAATAAGTATACTCTATATGTTAAGAATTAAATCCAATAACATCCTTATGTCACCATATCATAGTGTGGTTTATCCAACAATAACAAAGACAAAATAATTGAACCATAAACTAGATGAATACAAGGATATATCTTTTAGTCACCTAAATATGTTTCTACATACTATACACTAAACAATATTATTAATTTGATCCCTTAACTACCTCTACCTCAAACCTCTTTATACAATATATAATTTCAAGAGAATGAATATATCAAGTGGTAGATCCATGAAATCATGGATAATGGACACATCATGCCTAAATCATTGCATTTTATAAGCCCAATTATGTTTGTGCCAAAGTTTTGAATCAATTAAAAAAATCTTAACAATATTAAAGTGAAGAACTATTATCCTCATTTAAATATTAAGGATTTTTTTTCCATATCCATGATGTAGAAGTCTTTTCCAAAATTGATCTTATGTTTAGGTATCATCATATTCATTTTAAACCTATAGACATTTGGAATATAGTTTTAAAAACAAAGGAATGATTGATTGAATAGTTGGTTATGCCTTTTATATTAACTCATGCAATGTATTCATTAATTTCAAGATGTTGAATGACACCCTCAAGACCTTTACCTATTTTATTTTTTTAATCTACCTTGATGACATATTAATATTTAGAAAACATGGGATGAATATCTACACCATGCTAGAATAGTGTTTCACATTTTGAAAAAACATATTTTTATGATAACATGAGTAAATGTTCATTTTTCATGTAAGAGATAAAATATTTAGGGTAAAATACACACAAAAAGAGTGCATGTGTGACCCTAACCAAGATTCAAGCCATACATGAATGGGAAAAACTAAATAAATTTGCATCTGATTCAAATCTTCTCAGAATTAGAAAATTATACAAGAGATTTGTGTTTAATTTTTAGCCTTTGAACCAATCTACCAAGGTGGAATGGAATAATGTTTAATCTAATCAGCTACAAAATAAAGATAATTTTATTAACTAAAATTTTGAATCTATTTTGTTTTGGTACTTATGTTACTTGACTATAAATTTTGAAGATCATCCAATTCATTCAGTAATAAAATTGACTATCACAAATAGGTATTGACAACACAAGTCCTAAAAAAGAGTTAATTTACATTATAATGGATTAAAAAACATATGATTAGAATAAAAGATATGTTTATAGTATATATTTATGTCAAATGATGAGGGAGAAATAAGGAATGGTGAGGGTCAATAATAGAGTTATGAGGGATGGTGAGGGATGATGAGGGTCAATGAAGGGGTGATTAGTAATGATGACATATGAAGAAAGATTGATTAGAGATCATGAGGGATGAGGAGGGAGTGATTAGGGATGATTAAGGATGGTGATAATCAATGAATAATTGATTAGGGATGATAAACCCAAGTGATTAGAGATAATGAATGTTAATGAGGGAATGGTTAGGGATGAGGAGGGAATGAAAATGGATGAGGATGGAATGAATAGTGATGAAGAGATTAGGGATGATGAGTGATGAGGAAAGATTGATTATGGATTATGAAGGATGGATAGAGAGAGAGAGTGATTAGGGATGATTAGGGATAGTGAGGGTAAATGGAGGAGTGATTATAGATGATAAAGGAGTGATTAGAGATGACTAGGGATAGTGAGGGTCAATGAGGGAGTGATTGGGGATAATGAGGAATAATGAGAGAGTAATTATGGGTAATGAGAGATGAGTAGGAAGTGATCAAGGATGAGGTAGTGATGATGAATAAGTTAAATTAACACAAAGTGGTCATTTGATGTGGGTAGATCATCAATTTGACATACACTACCTCAATCACCACTTTGGATCAAGTTCAAAGTGAGTAGTTTTCAAACTTCAATTTTGAAAAACGTAGGACTCCTATAAATGACAAGAATCAATATTAAGGCACATAAACCTAAAAAATGACTATATTTTTACCAAAAATGGATATCAATAACAAAAGTTATGTATTAAAATCCTTAGGTTTAATACCCAGGACTTGAAAATGTCTAAGTATTGACCAGATTGGATTTTGAAAAACTATTTTCTATGTCATAAGACATGAAAGTATGAGACTAAATCTATCAGATTTTGAGTGACCCTAATTTTACTAAAATAAATTTAAAGTAAAAGTAAATAAACTTATACTTAACATTTAAAGTAGTAAATATAAGCTTCTAGCCAAAGTTGCCTTCACGTGCAACTCCCACATGTTTTAAGGTGTTGAGAATATATAAAATGATCATGTTATTAACATGATTGTTATATTTGAATTTGAAATCAATTCCCACATCTTTTGACTTGAGAATGGTTTGGATTCCTGAGCTAAAGGCCTAGATTGTCAATGTACAATCGAGTTTTGAGAGTTATGATAAAAAAACAACAAAAATTGACTTTGATTGCCAAATACACTAAGAATTTCAACATAAAAAGTCAAAAACTTAATACTGTCATGATTAACACTCTCTTCTCTTTTCAAAAATATGATTTTTATAAATTTTGGACTAATTAGGTTTCAAACTTTGTTGATTTCTAACTATGCCTTTTTAAGGCCACTACATGTTGTAAACATACATAGCTATACATTTTCATGTAATTTTTATTTCATTGATCTAAGTAAAAAATAAGTTATATGGTAACAAACTAGGCCTAATTCTACACACATTTAAAAAAAAAAAAATTATTTTTTTGAGGTAGTTAGGCATGTTGCACGCACAATTATCCATATTTTATTAGTTTTTAAGATATATTTACTTGTAAAATTTAAAAAAAAAGTATTAGTTGAAAAATATAAAAATATAGGTGACAAAATAGAATATCTTATCTAAATTTTCTCTAAATAGTTTCATATAATATTAAACGTTGCTAAAAAAATGGTGTATAGCACAGTCGTTTATCTATTATGATTTTTAAAAATATAGGAGTTTTTATTCAAATTTTATATGTTTGACCTAGTTATACTTAACTATTTAAAAAAAATTAGTGTTTTGAAAATTAGACTTAAAATTCTACATTTCATATTCTTACACTATCTTCAAATTTGGAGTCTAGATATCTCAAATTATCTAAAGAAGTTTAGATTTCTAAAATTTTAAGAAAATCATGTCTACACATAGGCCACTTTTTATGCCCCAACTTTGTGCACTTACCCAAACTACCTAAAGTAAATTTAGGCTATCATGATCGTGAGACTACATCTCACAATTTATCATGAATAATCAACTAAGTATTTTGGAGCCTTTTATAACATAAGGAGATCCATTACAATATATAATCAAAATTATTGAGTAGAATGTAAAATTACATATGGTTAAGTTTACCAAAATCTTATAGAATGATTTATTACAATGTTTTACAATGAGACAAAGTATAGACAAGAAGAATGAAACAAATGGCTGTTAGAAAGTGGCATTGTCATGGACACTCCCCCTCAATGAAAATTCTGAGAGGCCCAACATTATACAAAATTGATAAAGCATGGTAGTAAAAAGTGGTTTTGTGAATATATATGCCATTTGTTCATCTATAAGATAAAATTGTAGATCAATATCACCATTGAGGAGTTTCTCTTGGATAAAATACATGTGAACTTCAATATGCTTAGTTCTTTGGTACCACACTAGATTTTTTGCCAGAGCTATACAAATTTAGTTATCACATAAAAGGTTAGTACTTTGGAAAGCATCCAAATGGAGTTTTTCTAACAATCTTTTCAGCCACAAGGCTTATTTAGTGGATTCTATAGCACTTCTATATTCCACATTCAAAGAAGAGATAAAAATAATAGGTTCACTTATTTAATATATTCTATAGCACTTCTATATTCCACGTTCAAAGAAGAGATAAAAACAATAGGTTTCTTTTTGCTACTCTAAGTTATAACACCTACACCAAACTTAAACACATATCTAGAATTAGATTTATGATATCACAATATGGTTAAGATCACAATACCCAAACATAATAAGATAAATTATGACATATGTTTATCTGTGATATAACACATTTTAAATAATCAAGTCATGCTTTACAACAAATGGTTCACTACTTTAATTACAAAGTTAGTGACATACATAAATCATTGTATGTAATTAATTATTACATATCTCTAATATTGAAAAGATGAGCATCCCCAACTATCATGTGATACACATACAAGGATTTAAGTTAGCCAAACATTATATATATTATTATAAATAAATATTTTTATAATTTGCATCTTATAGAATTTATAAACTTAATATGATTTTTGCCATTTTACAATGATCTAGAAATGGATCTAGCAAAATATTGGGCTATATAACCTCAAATATATCAAAGATGGACACTTTAAGTATGATATGAAAACATCCAATAAAAAAATTATAAGATTTAAATAATTAATTTTAGACATATATGAATAAAATACTTAATAAAGTGATGATGAAGAGCCAATTAATAATATAGACTCCATTTACAATTTGTATTTCATAACACATATTTTTATCAAATGAAACATCTAAGCATGTTAGCACGAAATTTCCTCATTTATCAAATAAAATCATCTTTAACAATTGAAACAAAAACTATCATTTCTTATCAAGCATGATCTTCTTACTAAATTCAATAACTAAACATCATCAAATTGTCAAATGTAGCATAATTTTATGTATATAATGTATTTCAATGCTAGCTCATGTGAATTTAAAATAATCATAAATGTAATCATTTAAAAAGAATTATAATTTTTATATATTTGATTTCCTTTCTTATCTAAGACCAATATATCTATTACTATATAATTATAAATAGTATTTTGAAAGAATCAAACTAAATAGTATTACTAACAAATACCATTGTAGTTGAGACACTATAGATTTATTAATTATATTTAAAGTAATAGAAAATAAATAATAATTAATAGAAATAAATTCTATAGGTCCTATAACATCACTATGAATTATCTCTAAGGGATGAGAGGAGTTAGCATCAATATTTTTGTGAAAGGGTTTAGTGTGTTGATTACCACTTAAGGAAACCTCACAAGTTTCATAATGAGACATATCATAAAACTTATAAAATTAACTTGAACTAATATTTCATACCATAATTGAAATTCATTTTTACCATGAGATGAAAGACAACATGCATAAGAAGTAGAAAACATGTACAAACCATTATGTTAAAATCCTTCAATAATTAGAGAATCAAATTGATTTTTAATAGACCATTTGTCCTGAAAAAAAGTTACTATGAAATTAGTATTTTTAAGACAAGAACATGATAATAAGTTTTATAAAGTTTAGGAACATAAAAAAACATATTTTATGATGACATTTACAAATGTAGGGTTTCCTTGCTTAATAGCTTCTAAATATTAATTATTACCTAAATAAATCCTTTCAGATATATCTATGGTCTTAGATAAAATACTTGATAAATAAGTCATATGATGTGATGTAAACAAGCAAACAAGATAGATTACAATTTATTTTCATTAGAAGCAAACAAGGTAACTTATAAATTAATAATGCGAGTATTTTGTTCCTAATTGTTGTTTTAATTTTTTTGATGATTTTGGTTAGAACCTTTATTCCTTTTTTTATTTTTAGAGGTTTTATTTTTGTAACAATCTTCCCTTTTATGTCTAAATTTACCACATAGATTGTAATTTCCATTAAATTTTATTTTATAATTATTATTAACATATTTTTTGTTCCCATTTTTTCCATTTGCTGAGATAGGGTTAGATTTATGATTTCTAGTTTTTTAATGAATACTATTAACTATGAGAAGTGCTTGAGTGGCATTCTCTTTAGAATCAAAGTTTGACATCATTTGTTTATATTGAATAAGAAGAGAAAATAGTATAGTGAGGTCAAAAATGTCTTATTCTTTTTGGTGTTTAGAATTTAGAGTGGAAATAAAATTGTGAAACTTTTCATGAATATTTAACTGAATAATGAAATATAATTGATATCGGATAAGATTTTAATTACAACCATCTAACTAAGATTTAATATTTTTAATTTTTTTTAAAAAATAAAAAACTTTTTCATTATCTTTCATGGGTGTAGTTAACAATTCAAGAATAAGATTAATTATCTAATCTAGACAAATGCCCTCATGCAAAGACTCAAGGAATTTATTAGCATTGTTGGGAGACTCTTTATTACTGATAGAGTAGGAATTCATCCTTAACAATGCATAAAATAATCAATATAACTTCTTGTGATTTATGCTGAAATACATTGGTAAGTTCATCCATGAAATTTATCTCTAATGTGAGATTTTTTAGTCTTGACCACTATATTTCATAATTTATGAGCCATAAAATTAGTTTTAATATGATTTTTTTAGATGTTATAATTATGCCCCTTTAACATGTGATATTTGCCTAGCACAAAATTAGGAGAAGCCAAAAATTCCCTTTAAAGATGAAACTCCACAACTATTAAAGATACTTTAAAAAAATTTAATGCGTTTTTATGCTCTATTTGATAATAAAATAAATTTATGGTATAAAAAATAATAATTGCTCAATTTTATGTAAAACAATTTGAAAAAATTGTAAAAGATTGCGACCAAAAGTTTCATATGTCTACAAAGTAGATATGTAAACATAATTATTAAAAATGTTTCAAAAACTATATAAGGAGGCTTAAAATTAATAAATAAACCACACCAAAGTGTCTAGAATGTGGCAAAACTTAAAAAATTAATTAGTCACATGACCATGTTCGACAAAAGATTGACTAGGTCGAGTGTCAAAATTTGACTAGGGTTTTAAATGTGAGTTAAGGCATGAAAAACAAAAAGGATTTTCTAACTAATTATTTTGAGAAAAATTAAATTAGTTTTTTAAAAAAATATCAAAAATAAATAGGGTTAGAGTGGTTTAAACTCAAGACCTTGTTTTCACAAGTGTCTTGTAAAATAATAATTACCAACTCCTCTACTCTAAAGATTTAAAGCAATACATGAAAGATTTGGTTTTAAAGCATATTTTAAGCTAATTTTATTAAAAAATAAAAATAAAATATCCATGCATGTAAAAATTTTTAATCTATTTTTTCACTTTTTGGTTAAAACAACTATTCCAACATGGGTTCCACCTTGTTTATTTTTGCATGAAAATTTTATTTTAAATAAAAATTTAATTAATAAATATATGAAATAAACATTTAATAAAATGTGGAAAACATTATAGGCTGAAGCATAGAGAACCAGGGTGTAACATGGAGCTTTACAAGAGGCATCACAAGAATTAAAATAGTCCATAAACACCTTCAACCTGATGTTTTTGGCACTCGAACACTATAACTTGTCTTTTTATACTCAAAAAAATGAATTATTAGATTATTTAAGCTATTTTATAGTAAAAATATGCCCAAATGATGAAAAAAATATACAAGATCTTTAGGAAGCCTTCATAGGTTTTGTAGGTGATTTGATTCACCAAAAATGAAGATGTCACACCTAAAAGTTGATAACCAAGTGTTTAACCCTAACATGGAAATAGAGGGACTTGATGTTAATCCTAGATTTGATTAAATTAGTATATACAAATTAAATTCATAAGGGTGATAATGAGATCTATAGTAGGTCAATTAGATTCTAAACTCAGATATAAGTATATACTAAATTCATAAAACTGAGATAGGATAAATATGAAAAGTAAATTATGATAAATATGAAGATGACATACAAAATAAGGTAATTAGCTAGTTATGATGTTATAGTCATTTTAGATATAGAACATGTAAAAATTAGGTTGGATGGTGATTATGTAAAAATAATTTAATTCTAAAAACTCAGCCTTTGGAACTTTGTACATTAGCATTAGTCTAGAATGGTTACATCAACAATATTATCTGGGTTCAACATAAATGTCTTGTACAGAATACCTATTAGAAAAGGAGTGACCACCTATATACTTCTAGTTTTAGATTTCCTTTGTTCTAGTGCATTTGGATCTAGGTCATGGATTTTCATTCTTTATGAATTGGAAAAACCCTAGTTCTTCATCTTCTTAGTGACCTTGGCAAAAAATAGGTTAGTGGACACATGGTGTCAAGTTGATCTCAAATACCCCACTATCAATGGGTGCTTTCTACGTAGATAATATTATAGAAGAGGACCTCATACTGATATAGTTTTTTTCTTATGTGTTGGCTTGTGTGTGAATCATGTAATATGTGAAAAATAAGTACAATAGTGACCTAGCTTGTAACTTGGAAAATTGGTATCTTGAGTTACTCCTTTAGTAATTCATACTTATAGATGTGTAGTTATTATGATAGCTATGCAAATAAGAATAAATAGGGAAGCTTTGCTCAATTGAATAATCTTTGGTATGAATGATAGGTGATTCATAGGTTAAAAATGAGTGAAGGTTGATCTTGTATTTATATCAATCCCTTTGGATTAATAACTCATATTGAAAATCTTAGGATGACTATTAGGATACATTTCATTTGAAAATTTGATGTATTTTGGGGCATTGGACACTTATATTACGTTAAGACACTAACGCCAACACTAGTGTCTATCCCAAATATTATTGTCCAGGGTGCATGCAAATAAGTATAGGCTCAAAACCTATAGAGGTGAAATATAAGTACATTTTAAGTATTTTGGGTCAAGAGATAAAGTCTGTCTCATCAACATAAGACTATTTGGACAAATATATAACCCAAAGGACACAAGATAGAGTAGATTCAATACATATGGAAGTGGAAACGGTCTAGAACTAAAAGAAACAACCAAGGTTTGAGTTTACCAAGTGTACAAGACTAAGGTGCTATATAATCATTAAATAGTGTCTATATTCCCTCCTTAATCTAGTAATGAAATTTATAGTTTAAAGGAAAATAATTTATACTTGGGTGTCTATGCACACCTTATCTTTGCATGTGTCAAAATTGAGTGCTTACTAGTGACTAGATTGAAACTAAGAGCATGTTATAGTTTATAATTAGTTCATATAATATGAAATTGAAATTACTTGAAAAGATTGAAATTGAAAGAGCAAGATTTATGAGTACACCTATGTGTTGATGTAATTGGCTTGATTATTGACAAGTTGATTTGAAAAAGATGTATCATTGAAAGGCTCTGAAATTGAGATTAGAAAAAATATAGATAAATATGAAAAGTGAATACATCTAATGAGATAGAGACAGGGAGAGAAACATTGGTAGGCCCATACTCCCAACCTTGAAGAAAAGGTGAGTTACCATCTGGTAGTTGAGATTATCTCAACCATGAAACCCAATGATACTTATAACCTAGTGAATCTAGATGATAAAATAAATTCAAACCTATAAAATTGGAAAGATTGAGTGATTTAATCACCTAAAACATATGAAAAAGTTAACCAACTACTACAATAGATTGGCTAAATAAATTATGTAAAGGTTTGATCAGGGTATCAATCATAAAAGACCATGCTATGATAATAGTTTTTAAAGGATATTTAAAATTTAAAATTGATTTGGATTTTGAAATAGTAGGAAAATGTTTCATAGAATATACACCTTAGATATGTCTCATGTTGAAACTATGTATGGTGATGTTAGCAATATATAGAATTCTTTCACAATTGTGAATCTGAATCATATAGCTGTGTGCTTTGGTTAATTTAGAAAACTATGTAAGTGTGGAGAACATGATTCCAAAGTATTCCCCCACTATATATGAAGAAATTTTAAATTTTATATAAGTGCCAATGTGGAGAATTTGTTTCCAAAACATGCCACCACTGTAAACTAGAGATGTTGAATACTGAATAATTATGGAGATCATGGTTCCAAATTATGCCCCCATTGTATCTAAAAACTATGAATTTGTATGGAATCCATGTCCATATGACAATGCCCCCACTGATATGGCCCCATTTTGAGGTGAGTGAAAGATAGGAATAATTAGTTACCTCACCTAAAAAGGATAAGACAAATATATAATATGATAATGTAACCATGTAGCATGTAAAAGGGACATGTCTAGGTAGATATAGAATTGAAGTGCATAGAGCCAATATGATCACATAAGGGAATAAGATACATGATAAATATAATGGAAAAATCAAAGTAGCAATAGTAGAATCTCAATAAGCAAAAAAGAACACACATAATAACACTCAAAATCAAGTCAAAAGACAATGGTCCAAGGAGACTGTAAATAAGGGGCATGTTCAAATGCCATAAAATTGAAGGGAATTGACTTAGTAAAAGTTCTATGAATGCAAGGATGACATATTCTAGTGTCCATATAAAAAATAATGACATATAAAAATGTCAAATAAATCATACATAGGCATGGGGGATGCAAATAAAGGAGAATATCCAAATTCTCAAACACACAAGACAATAACAAGGTAATACACTCAAGGACATGCATAAAAGAAATAATAAACAAATAGTATAAAAATGTCATAGTATCCCATGGTCAAGTGTATTAGAAAACAATGTTAAGTGGATAGCACATAAAATACCCTATGTAAGATATAATCATGGATAAATGCATGTGCAAGTAAATATGAGTTAAAAAATGATAACTAAATGTGATCATTGAATCATGTAACATGTGTATATCAAGATCAAATGAAATTAATGCCCCCAATGTCCACATGACATGATTATATGGAAGGCCAAACATCCAAAGTAGGAATAGATCATGTATTTATGTATGCCTGTATCACACTTAGGTATAAGCGTGAAACACATGTGTGTATGTGTGTAGAAGTATCTAAATATGCCATCCATTAACATGACACTAACACATATATGACAATGAGCCAATATAACATGTAGGTCCTGATAATATTTTTAGATTTTTGAATGTTTTTTGATTTTTTTGGTATTTTTATATTTTTTTGAAGAGAGTTCCCTATGATCCTATCCAATGGATGGTCATAGTCACATCTCCCACTATATTCCTTACAACCTTATAGTGGATATTTTACATTTTTTTCATCATGATTGGATAAGTTGAAAAGGTACATATTATGTTCCTCTTCACATTTTGCATGTGTAGCATAATAACTAGTGATATCATTTGAAATATGTATTAATTTACCTTCATGGGAAAAGGAAATACCTTATTATTTTGGATTAATTTTAGCTTCCATTTTTTATAACTAGAGAGCTCTTAATGTAAATACATAAGGAGATGTGGTAGGCATAACCTAAACCCATGCTTGAATTAATTTAAGACCACAAGTAATTGGTATTATTATGTTGCCCAAGGAGTTTTTCTAACTTCATTTTTTTTGTAGATCAAGTCCCATTTGTTGTAAGGTCTTACATTAGAAGTAGTTTTTTCTTGTGTAGGTTCAATATGGCAATGCAAAAAATAAGCACCACCCATGTATAAGGTAATTGTTAAATATTGTTGATGTGGATGATTTTTTTGTTGTTTACCTTAAGATTTTTATGTAGGACATAGACCTTGGATTGGACCCATGTTAACTAACATTTATAGATTGTTCTTATAAAGGTTAGAAATACCACAATTCTTTTCATAATGCTCCTTATGTAATTTATCTCCTTACTTTATTTGAGGGATAAAACATTTATTTTTTGAGCGATATATGTTAAGTTCACTTGAATGAGTAATGAAATAAAGCATATCTATGCACATCATGATATAAATGGGTAAATGACTCATATTTTGTATGCAATTCTCTTTACTTCAATGGGTAAAGAAGGCCTTTACTAAAGGAAACTTTTTTTTTCCAAATCTAAGGGTTTAAATTCTAGATCATATGATGTACTTTTGAATCATATAGTATAATATTGAAGGGATTCATCATCACATTATTTGAAATTGTGTAAATTTTATAATGTAAGTTTTAGCATCTTGTGGATATTGAAATCCATGAAGAATGCATCTTATAATTTTAAAAATATAGTTAAGGAACCCTTAGGTAAACTATAGAACCAATTATGAGCCTCATCCAAATTTCTCATATGGAATACCTTTATTAAAATTTTATCATCATTTTCCCATTGACCAAAAGAATGTACATAACATATCATGTGTTCAAATGGGCCCTTATGTGTTGTAAATAGAGGTAAATATGGTAGTTCAAAACCTAGTGGATAAGGATATTCAAGTATACATTTTGTAAGATGTTGACTATTGAATGAGGTTACATGTGCATTATAATTATAAAAATCCATTTGCATTTGAAGTATAAAAACTTGGTTTTGAATATCCCCAATAGTGGTCATCATAGACACTAGATATTCCATGGGAATAGTGGTGTTTTATCATGGGTGTTATCATTGGTTCCAACCACCACATTTTTTGAATCTAGGTCTATGAATATCATCATCATCATGTATAACAAGTGAAAGTTCATAATCACTAAATTTAAGATATTTTGGTAGTGGTATGGGATATTTGAACTTTGGTATTTTTGGTAGATCATTTGAATAGCTTATATATTTGAATAATTTGTTTCATTTACCTTTAGTAAGGGTATAATAATCTTATCTTGGGAAATCTTTGGTAAATTCACCTTTTTTATATAGAATTTATTTTAAAATAATGTAGGAATAAACCACCACCCTTGAATAGAGGGATATTGTTTGGGACTGTAGGAAGTATGGGGTTTTGAATTAGTTTATTTGAATACATGTCTTGATTATTAGTTGTTTGTAAATCAGCCATAATTTATTTATGTAGTTGTTCAAATTTTTGATGATCAAATGAAGGAAACTTTTGGTTATATGTACCCACTTTTTTGGTAAAATTTACATGTTTAGATGACTTTAATGGTTGATAACTCATGTATTTTTTTTAAAACCCTAAGCCTTGCCTATTTGTATTATTATATTTAAGAGATATATAATGGGTTATACATTTATCATGTTTGTCCAATCCTTGTCCTTGATATCCATACTTTAGCAAGTATCAAATGGAAAAATAATATAATGGTGGTGTAGGAAGTATGGATAAAAGCTCTTTATCTTCCTTAATATGGATCAAATCATTTCTTAAAATGGTGGGAGTATGGATTTGATTAGAGAAATAATAACTACCACCATTCAAGGCTATTATATTACATGTTTTAGCACTTGGAATAATGAAAGAGTAGTTAATTTTAATTCCTTCCTTGAGGGAGAGTTGGAGAGTTTCATAATCATAGTCACCAAAGCTATCAATATAATCCATGATAAGGGAGATGAATAACACAAAGATTATGAAAAAATAGGTAAAAAACATCCTATAGGGTATGCTTAGGCAAAATGATGTTTAAAGATCAGATTCATCAAATGTTTAACTCTAAAATAGAAATATAAGGACTTGGTGTTATCCCTTAGATTTTGATTAAAGGAATATATAGACATAAAATGAACAAGGGTGATAATTAGATTTATATTAGTCCAATTAGATGCTAAACTTAGATATAAGCATATGTTGAATTCATAAAATTAAGATAGTCTAAATATGGAAAGTATAACTAAGTTAAATATAGAGATGATATAGAAAACAAGGTACTTGTTGGGGCCCTATTTTGACTAAGTATGGATCCATGCCAACTCAGTAGACATCTCAATGATAAGAAATCACTTGGCATGATTGCTATTTTGGTATTTTTCATGCCAGCTAGAGGAATAGATACACATCTTATGATAGTTGGCAGGATGTTAACTAGCACCCAAAATATTAGGGCATCTTCAAGAGTGGCTACACATGGTGATAACAATATGAAGGGTAAAAAATAATGGATCTATAAGAATGATTGATAAAGCTCCACCCTGGTAGAAGATGCTCCCATGTGATATAAAATTGAGCTCAAACTAGTGAGAAGAGAGAAGTGCATGGATGTAGTGAAGATTTGGAGAATGATCCTACATGTTTTACCTACCATTAGAACTTAGGCTTGTCTCAAATGCCTTTCAGGATTTGTTTGTATATGCCTATGCTCGATAGTGAGCCTCTAGGATTTTAAGGATTTTGAATTATACATGCACTCTATTTTACTTGACATGAACCCTATTCTATATTTAAAATCTATGTAATGATGGAGAATGGTTGTTGAAATACATGGTGTTCCTAGTTTTAATGGCTTTCACTTTGTTATTAAAATTCACAATGAATATAATGATTACATTGTTATAAATTCAATATCTATATGTTAAGTTTAAGCAAGATTTTGGTTCAGGTCATTCATGGCATCCTTATGTTAAGTGATGATGTCCATATAATTTGTAAAGTAGCCTAAGTATAGATAAGATCCCATGCCAAGAGATTATGTCCATGCATTAAGTGCGATCCTAGTATTAAAAAGTGAATTGAAGCTACCCCTTGAACCTTTAAAATCACCTAAATGATGCTAAGCTTAGTGAAACAAAGGATTATGCCCATAAAACTATAGGACCACCTCAATATAGGCTTGCACCCCTATGGCTAAAACTAGTCACCCTAAAAAAGGATTGGGCCAATGAACCTATCAAATCCTTTGTTGAAATGACCAAGTCTTATAAGTAATGAGTTACACCATGGCACAACTAGCCCAATGTAGGCCCTAGTTCTTTCTCTATTATGCTTTAGGTAAGTGCATTAGGCTTGTGCCTTATGTGAATTGATGCCTTTGCACCTAGCTATAATGGGTCCAAGACTAGCTTGGACAACCAGATAAATGCCTAATTCCATAAATAATGAATTAAAACCCTCAACTTTTTAAAAACATTTTGGTTCTATTGTTAGGACACATGTTGAATTTTATTGCTATAATGGTGCAATAGAATAATTTTTTGACTCTCCCCTGATAACATTGAGCAATGTTTACAACAAGTGAAAGACAACTTTTCACTAAAGCATCCAACTCATAGAGGACATAAGCCAAGAAAGTGGGTCCAAAACAACTATGAGGTCTTCTTCTGCAAACTACCTGAGCATGCATATCGATGGTTGGTTGCCTATGTAACCCACTAAAGATGAAGCTATATACAATGATTTGAGTGGATAAAATAATGCTTAGAGAGGTTTGATACCTTAGATTCTACTTGGACTAGAGCTATAAATAAATGGTGGCAAGGAGTACTGAGTAATTACATACTTGAGTTTGTTGTTTCCACATACTCCTGCCCTGAAGAAATAGAGTATTAGTGTTTGAATGAACTTAGAGGCATGCTTGTGAAACAATACAACATATAACTCAAGAAAATAATGGTGGATTATGGCTTCAAAAATTTGAGAATGGAAGGCTAAATTCCTTTCATGTATGAGTAATGTAAAGGGGATAATGAGATGTGTAGGTGAATCAAAATGGAGGGGGATGAGTAGATTGAAACTTGAGAGCTCAAGAGATAGAGTTATAACAAGATAAGGCACATGTTGATGGAAGATCTAGAACCTAGAAGTCCTAAGTGAACCCGTAGTGACTGGGAAAGGCATGGGGAAGGATCTCTTGAATTTTAGTAACATGAGGATGAGTGAAATAATGAAGCCATAAATAGAGATCTATAATTAATGGGTGTAGAATACGCTGGGTTCTTATAGAATTTGATAAACCAAATATGCGTTAGATACACCTACTACCTTTGAACCTATGACACAAGCTCATGTACTAGATCTCTCACGTGAAGAAACAAGAGTGATAACTAACCTTATTATCAACATAGACTTTGGACATTTTGTAGACTTGGAGTATAATTTTGTAATTGAACAAGTTGTTCTTTAAAAGAGTTGAGTGAGGATACCTATAGACTAGTAGGCACTAATTTTCCAAAATAGAACATGAGCACAAGCATACCAGCTCAACCAATGTTAGCCACACAGACTAGAAAACATCATGTAAGAAGTGGCCCAGTACCACAAGTGAGTAGTATAGTTCCATCATCATCAATGGAGCCAATAGTAACAATGGGATAAGTGCCTAACCCAGTGGTTGGAGGCACTAAAAGATCACTGCCAAGACAAATGATGGGGTGAAAAGTGCCTTAGATACCAGTTGCACCCCTACAACAAATTTAGTATGAGATGTTCATGCACCTGCCAGAGTATTATGGTGTGGAAAATATGATAGATCATGTGCTAAAATGTGAAATAAAATGGTGTTCTCAGGTTATAACCTAGTTGGAGCACAAAGCAACCTAGTTTATGATAATTTTACTTGATCGTGCCCATGCCTGGTATAGGAAATTTGATCCTAACCAAGCTATGATTGACTATGACACCTTAAAGGAAGCATTCTTAAAAGAATTTGACATACTGAAGTTTGAATAACATATCAGAATGAGCTCCAAGAATACTAATCCAAAAAGGAGCACTGATCCAAAATGTAATGTAAGACATGTATTGTTCTAGACAATACAAATCAAACACATGAAACTACAAGAATGAACTAAAGAGAAATAAGAAATGTATTCAAAATAATCTACATAATATTGCATTAGAAATATGAAGGGAGAGAGGTGCATATATAGGCTAGAGAGAAAAAGATACCATATATTCTAGTGAATGTGGGACTAATATTCCCAAGTAACCAACATGTCCTCTAGATCCTTAAATAAGCTAATACAACTATGTAGCCAAAACATAGTGTGAAAAAGACCTACAACAACACCACCGATAAATGCAATTTAGGTAAGAGATGATTAAAAAAATGGCCCTGACAACCAGCCTTGATGAGGTACCCATATACAATGCAATCTCTCATAAAGTAGAAAAAATGAGAAAACTTGTAGGAAAAACTCCCCCCAAAAAAGAGACAAAGTAGAAGAGAAGAGGCGAGAAGGCTCCCCTAAAGATGATGAAGTTACCAACATGGAACACACCCTAAGAAAAGCTCATAGATGAATTAACTTGATCTTAGTGAAGGGTTTGGTAAAGATATCAACAACCTGATCTAAAGACTAGAAAAATACTAAGGCGATAACATACTCATAAATCAGTTCTTGAATGAAGTGCATGTAAATCTCAATGTGTTTGGTCTTATGATGAAGACTGGATTCCTAAAAATTTAAATGGTGCTCTGGTGTTACAAAATATTATTGTAGGTCACCCGATATGGTTACCAAGCTCAAAAAGAATTCCTTGAAGACAAATAATATTAGTAGCTACATTAACAACTCCCTTATACTTTGTGTCTATGGAAGATAGAGTAATAGCATTATGCTTCTTACTTAACCAACTGATGGGACCAAAACCCAATGAGAAACTATAACCTAAAGTGGACTTATGACTCCTAGTGTCACCAACCCAATCTAAGTTTGTATCGCAAACCAAGTCAAAATCTAAACCAATCTTAAAATGTATCTTGTACTTATGTGAACCTTGAATGTAGTGCAAGCTTATTTCATGGAGTTCCTATATGAATCTAAAAATAATGACAATAATAAAAGAGATGTCAGGTTTAGTGTGAGTCAAGTAAATAAGGTTACCAATAAGTTGTCGATACAAGGTAACATCGATCAATGCAATAGAACAATCTACCTCAAGCTTGAATTCAAATAGGAATGGGGTTGGAGATGGCTTATAGTCAGCCATATAAAACTATGCTAATAGATGAAGAGTACTTAGGCTATGGAAGTGAAATCCTTGAATTTGTCTAAGTGATCTCAATGCTAAGGAAGTAGTGTAGTAGACCCAAGTCAATCATGGCAAATCTATCTTGAACAATTTTACTCATTAGTGAGATAGTTGAAGAATAACTCCATATGATCAAAAGGTCATTAACATAAAAAAATAATATCAATAGTGAATCATCTTGCCACAAGAAGTACATATTAGGGACTAAGTGGCATCTAGTGAAATCTAAAGTAAGAAGGAAGGAATCTATTTTGGCATACCAGGCTCGAGAGGTTAGTTTGAGGCCATAAATAGATTTCCCAAGTTTTCAAACTAAAGAAGAATCTTGAACAAAACCAAGTGGTTATTCCATTTAGATCTCCTTCACAAGGTCTTCATAAAGAAATGCACTCATCACATCCATCTGATGTACACTCCATCTATGTGATGTAGATACAAAAAGTGTGAGTTTGATCGAAGTCATCTTGGCCATGGGTGAAAAGGTCTCTGAGTAGTTGATGTTGATTACCTATGAAAATCCATTGGCTACCAATCTAGCCTTGTACTTATCAACAAACCCATCTACAACATACTTGGTCCGATATATCGAGCAATATCAAACCGTCTTCCTTTTCTTAAGAAGAAAAGTCAAATCTCAAGTGTGATTGCTAATTAAGGAATCATATTCCTCATCCATGGCTCTGTCCCACATAGGTATGTCTGAAGCCTCTCTAAAATTTTATGAATTTAATGTAAAATGTCATGTGGTCCAATCTGAAAGTTTGCCTGAGTATGTATGTCATCATCTAGATCCCCTACCCAAGTGCCTGCACTCTCAAGTGTCTGCCTAACCCAAAGAGGGCCACAATAGATGAGTCAGGTACTGAATCCTATCCTTCGATGCATACCTAGAAGTAGATGAGGATGAATCCCCATCACTCTACTCACTGTCAAAATTAGAAGAAGAAGAAGTGACCTCTACCTCAAGCACCTATTGTGAATGATCTGAATCCTCAAACTGCTCATCTAAACTGAGTGAAACTAATGTAGAGGGAGAAGTGTTAAGTAAAGACTTAGTGGGACTCTCCTAAAACCTAAAATCCTCTTGATGGACAACTAATGAGTCATATGATGAAAAAATCTATAACCTTTGACCCCATCTATATATTCAACAAAGATGTAAAGTTTGGATTAAACCTCCATAGCCTTACATTTCTTTTTGGGAATGCATGCCATCATTAGTGATCTAAAGACCTTGAAATGTTACACTTCTAGTTTTCTATTATGTAAAGCTTCATAAGGAGTGATGCCCTTTAAAACTTTATGAGGAACCTGGTTTTGAATTCAACATCCATAGTTGATAGCTTCTAATCAGAATTGTGAAGCCAATGATCTAGAATGAATCATATAGTCAGCCATCTCTTTCAAAGATTAATTATTGCATTTTGCTACACCATTCTATTGAGGAGTGTATGGTACTATCTACTAAATATCAATCCTCTTGGTGGTATAAAATTGATCAAATTTATGGTTGATGTACTCCCCTTATTGTCTATTCAAATAATTTTGATGCACTTTCTAGATTGTTTCTCAGTGAGAGCCTTGAAGTCTCAATTTTTTTTGAAAACTTTAAAATTTTATCTAATAAAGTAGACCCATGTGTATCTAGAAAATTTATCAATGAAGGTAAGGATGTATCTAGCCCTGGTAAAATAAGGATGGAAAAACTACCCCATGATATCACTATGAATCAATTTAAGAGGTACTGAAGCTCTCCTAGCTTTGCCTTTGTCAAATTTATCTTTAGGATGTTTACCAATGACACAACCTTCACAAAGTACCTTAGATAATTTAACTCTAGGCAAGCTTGAAACCATATCCTAGTGACCCAACTGCTCAAGATAACAGTATTTAAGGTGGTCAAATTGCTCATGCCATAGTCTGTTAACTCTATTTGAATGGGTAAGCAATATGGTAAGAGGAACATCTAGAGAAAAATAAGAGATGTATAGCCTAGAATGGTGATTATCCCTCTCCAATGCAATTGTCGAGTCATTATGTAGTTCTCTAATCTCAACCGAATTTGGTGTGAACTCAACTCTCATACCCTGCCCTATGTGGGTAATCTGATATACTGAAAGAAGATTAGTTGATAGTGAAGGTACACTTATGATATTTGTGAATGTTCTAATTTAAACTTCAATAGTCCTTCTTCCTTCAACCTTCACTACATTATCATCACCCAAAGTGATACAAGACATGCTACAGGGCTCTAAGTGAAGAAACTCAACCTTTGATGAACCAATATGGTATGAAGCACTAGAGTCGATAATCCAAGATGAAGTAAATGTAGAAGATATTGTAACTAAAGCTTTTCCCTTAGGTTTCTCCTTCCCTTTTTCCTTTTCCTTAGAAGATTCTTTGGCTGATGATGATTATTTGACAGACTCAGAGGCCTCTATATTATTTTTCTCTAGGAGATGTGTAATGTGGTCTATCTATTTCTTCATACACTTATGCTCATTGTGCCCATTCTTCTTAAAATATCACTTAACCTTTTCTCTCTTAGGTTTCCCTTTGGAGGAGGTTTCAGTACTGGTTTTTGTATTAGTTTTTTGTTCTTCTTCTTAGGATCTTTACTCTTCTATTTCATATCCTTGTTGCTAGAGGCTTTCTGTTTTCCATTGACAGTCGAAGCTCAAACTCGGTTTAAAGTAGCATTTTGATTTGAAGTATCATTTTATTCGATATTTGGTTTAAAAAAAAAGATTTAGAATTGAAGTGTATAAACACACAAGAATATGTTGCAGATATCTTCACTAAAGTTATGACAAAAGTTTAGTTTTTGAAACTTTGAGATCAAATTGTTGATTCAATCAACATCAAGGGGGAGAATGTTGGTTGATTGTTGTTGACTCTAGATCTACAACAATTTTAATCATGCAAAATAATCATGCAATTTATTTAATAATTAGTTAATATTCAATTAATATATTTTAATAAAAATAAAGCCTTTGAAAGGCTGGAGATAACTTTAATTTATATTTCATGCAAAGTGTTATTAGATAAATTTGTAATATTTTTATTTATTAATTAGAAAAGTATGTTCACATGCAATTCTATTAATACATTCTAATTGATCTTTATTTTTAATGGACAATAATTTAAATAATTTGAATAAGTATTTTTTATTTTGGCTATTCTATATTTCTTCTGGTTATGAATATTGCATATATTTGACTTTGAGTTTCTAGTTTCTTCCTACACAGTGGTTTGTTTTTATATATTTAAAAACCTTCATCTAAAAAATCTTCATCTAAGGTATCACATGTTTTTCTTATCTTGCTCTCAGTGGTTGGGTTTTCTAGTTTCACGTGGGATATGGATATAATTATGTCTATCCTTTGCTTTGTTCTGGTGGAGTACTACAGGGCCAGAATGTCTCCCCAGATCACGTTGGGTTTGCATGTTTTTAACATTAGTTTCGTCGGCTGATGTTTTTTGTTGGGTTTCATTCTTGGGGTTTCGGCTTTCGTTGGTATTGGTGTATCGGATCTGGTTAACCAGTTTGTTGGTTTTTTAGTCCTTGCTTGCCTTATGCCTTGTTGTAGATTTTCTGACAAGCTATAGTTTTATTTGGTATTCTTTCTAGAATTTTATTTTCCGAGCAAGAGTCCCTCCAAACCTTATATCTAAAAAAAATAAATATATATAGCTATCAAATTCCAATCAAATTTTTTTTTATTACGAAAAATCTTACTTAAATATGTAATTTTTTTTTTTTTTTTGGTTTGGGTTGATAATTCAAATCAAATTTTCTTTTAAACTGCTCAATTCTTTTAATAAAAATAATTATTTATATATCCAACCTTATTGATTTGGAGCTCCTCTCCTTAATATGTGCATGAAAGTAAATTGTTTTTTTTAATACAATTTAATATGAATGCCAAATTCCAACCAAAATTTTCCATAAAAAAGAATCCATTTAAGTAAGTAAATTTCTGTACTGACTTCTCTTTTAATCTCGTTGATTTCTTGGATAAGAAAAATATATCCAACACTGTTGCTTTAGAGCTCCTCTCCTTAATATGCACATGGAAATAAGGAAATAAAACGTCTTTTTTGACAATTTGATATGACTACCAAATTTTTCAATCGAGAAGAATCCTACTTAAATACGTAAATTTTTGTTGATAGTTCAGACTGTCTTTTCTTTTAGACTGCTGGATTCGCTGGATAAGAATAATTATTGGCATACCCAACGTTGTTGCTTTAGAACTCTTCCTCTTCTTAATATGCGCATGGAAATAAATTGTCTTATCCGGAATAAAAAGAATGTTGGCTGTTTGAATTGTTAGAGCTTATCTATTACCATCGTTTGCATTTGCAGGCATGTTAGAAACTGAAGATCAGCTGGAGATAACTTCTCCATCCACAACTTAACTCCCTGTTCCACCTCCCTCCTTCTCATGCATGCACAACAGTTAACTGACAGTTAGAGATTAGTTAGTTCAAGCAGTTAACAGTCAGTTTGTTTAAGCAATTAGAGGATTAGTTTAGACTTAGTTAAACAATCAGTTTATTTTCAGTTTAATTTGCCAAGAAAATCTATTTAGAACCTTGTTGTGTTCTCACCTACAAATTGGTATTAGAGCCTTGTTGTGGCAAGAGCCAGCAGAGTTCAAGAAAAGACAAAACAAAGGAATCGCGCAGCTTGTTCCGACAGCCAGCAAGCAGCGAACAAGGTGCAATCAAAGAAGAAGCGCAGTCTACCCATTCAATCTACTCTTGCATCGAAAGTTTTTTATTTATTTATTGTTATTTCTTTTGTTTCTTTCTGCAATTGCTAGTGAAGAACAAAAAGCATTGACCAGACCGTTGAAGTTCGCTTGAATACCGAGAAGGGATCTAAGAATTGTTCACTCTAAAGTCCATTTTGCAGGAAAAGAAAAGATCGGGGGTTTGACATTTAGTAGATGAAAAGTCAGATAAGGAAAAGCACAACGAAGAAGTGTGCTTCAATCCTCCTTGCAGTCGCTGTTGATTTAGTCATTTCAGCAATTGACATGGCAACAAAAAATATTATTTCTCAACCTCAAATACCTATTTTTAATGGTAAGAATTACGATTTTTGGGCAATTAAAATGAGAACTTTGTTTTGCTCACAAGAAGTTTGGGATTTGGTAGAGAATGATTTTGTAGAACTGCAGGATAAGGCTACCCATCTGGCATTAACTCGAGCACAAAAGGACGAGCTTAAGGAGAATAGAAAAAAAGATGCAAAAATTTTATTTATAATCCAATAGTGACTGGATGAATCTATTTTTTTCAGAGTTGCAGCAACAATGAGATCCAGAGAGGCATGGAAAATCTTGGAGACTACTTATAAAGGTAAAAATTGCTAAATTGCAATCTCTTACGTGAAGTTTTGAAAATTTGCAAATGAATGATTCAGAGTCTATAGACCAGTTTATGGGTCAAGTGTTGAATATAGCGAATCAAATTAGATCTAATGGAGAAACTATAACGGATCAGAAGATCATAGTAAAAATACTCAGGAGTTTACCCAATAAATTTGATGCAATAGTTGTAGCTATTGAGGAAACCAAGGATTTGGAACAGTTATTTGTAGATGAATTAATGGGTTCTTTGTTAACACATGAATCCAGAATGAATAGGAATAACAATGCTTCTCTTGAGAATGCTTTCAAGTCACAGGTATCATTTGGCAGAGGAAGAGGAAGAGCAAGGTCAAACTTCAGAGGAAGAGGCAAAGGCAGAACTGGAAGGAACAATCCAGATCAAGGTGAAAACAGTAATCAAAACTACAACAATAGAGGAAGGGGCAACAATCACTTCCACCAAAGTTCACAGAGGTTTGATAAATATAATATTCAATGTTATTACTACAAAAAATATGGACATTATGCAAGTGACTACAGAAAGAAACAAGGATATGTGGACAAGCAAAATGCTAATTACACAAATGCATCTAATTCTAATCCAGGTGAATCTAGTTCTAATCCTAGAAGCTTATTTCTTACTTGTCATGTTACTCAAGAAAAAGATAGAGATATTTGGTTCTTAGATAGTGAATGCAGTAATCATATGACAGGGAATAAAGAATTTTTTGCTAGTCTTGATGATTCTGTAAGCTCTGAAGTTAAATTAGGAAATGATATCAAAGTGGATGTAATGGGTAAAGGTGTAATAAATGTTTTGGCAAAAAATGGTGAAAGAAGGTTTATACCTGATGTTTATTTTGTACCTAGACTAAAGCATAATCTTATGAGTCTTGGACAGTTAGTACAGAAAGGTTACAGAGTATCTTTTATGGATAATGTTTGCATAATACTAGACAAGTTACCAAGTGATAGGTTGATAGGAAAAGTGGAGATGACCAAGAATCGGATGTTCCCTCTTCGAATTCAGTGCATCCAAAGAGAAGAGGAAGCCCACTTCAAAACCATGCATCTAGACCAATCATGGTTATGACACTTAAGGTATGGACATTTACATTTTGGAGGTTTGAATTTATTACAAAAAAAATATGGTGAAGGGATTACCACCAATAGAACAACCAGGAAGTTCATGTGACAGTTGTATTCTGGCAAAACAACATAGAGAGAGCTTTCCAATAGGAGCCTCATATAGAGCAAAGGTAATATTGGAGCTAGTCCATAGTGATTTATGTGGACCAATGCAAAATCCATCATTTGGAGGTAGTACTTATTTTCTAACCTTCATTGATGACTTTAGCAGAAAGATGTGGATATATTTTCTCAAAAATAAGTCTGAAGCCTTTGGAAAGTTTAAAGAATTCAAGGCTATGGTTGAAAAGTAGAGTGGCCATTATATCAAGGTACTTAGATCAAATAGAGGAGGTGAATATATGTCGAATGAATTTCAAGATTTTTGCAGATATCATGGCATCAAAAGGCAACTGACTACAAGGTACACACCACAATAGAATGGTGTAGCAAAAAGGAAGAATAGAACAATCATGGAAATGGATAGAAGCATGTTGAAGGCCAAACACTTGTCAAATGAATATTGGGCAGAAGCAGTAGTATGTGCAGTATATATTCTGAATAGAAGCCCAACAAAGAGTGTCAGAGATCGAATTCCACAAGAAGCGTGGAGTGGTAAGAAACATAGTGTATATCATTTCAGAATTTTTAGTTGTATAGCATATTCTCTTATACCATCTAAATTGAGTAGAAAACTTGATGATAGAGGTGAGAAATGCATTTTTATTGGCTATAGTGAAGAATCAAAGGCTTATAAGTTGTATAACCTTATTTCAAAGCAAGTGATTATTAACAGAGATGTTGAATTTAAAGAAGAAGAAGCATGGGATGGTAGCACTATCACAATTGGAGCACCAATTCCACAGACTTAAGAAGAATTTAAAGAACAAAATTTTCAAGGAGATCAATTCTGTCCACAAGCAAGAACAATCACTCTAATAATAACACCTAGGAGGTTTGAACAAGGTGAATCATCTGGTCATGCATGTCATCCTACTCCAAATTCACAAGTAAGTGATGAATCAGATCCAACTCTTGCTACTTTAAGATCAAGATTTAAAAGTAAAAAAATGAAAAACTTGAATGAGATTTATAATCAAGAAGAAGAGAAGTTAGATTTGTGTTCAAATTTTGCTCTTTTCACTCATGATCCTATGTATTATGAAGAAGCCGTTAATGAGGAACATTGGATAAAAGCAATGGATGAAGAGATGAATGCCATTGAAAGAAATCAAACATGGGATCTAACTAATCTACCTGAAGGTAAGGATTGTATAGGAGTCAAATGGGTTTATAAGACTAAATTTGATGCAGATGGAAATGTTGAAAAGCACAAGGCAAGGTTAGTAGGAAAAGGTTTTGCATAAGAACATGAAATTGATTATAATGAAACATTTGCTGCAGTTGCTAGACTGGATACTGTTAGAATGGTTTTATCAATGGCTGCTCAAAATAATTGGTATGTATATCAAATGGATGTCAAATCAGCTTTCTTGAATGGTTTCCTAGATGAAGAAGTGTATGTGAAACAACCAATAGGTTATGAAGTGCAAGGACATGAAAAAAAAGTCTAAAAATTGATTCATATATGACAAACAATGGATTTAGTAGAAGCAATAGTGAGCCTACATTGTACACAAAAATCAACAAAGAAGGTCAGATTTTGATTGTGTGTTTGTATGTTGATGATTTGATTTTCATTGGAAATTTGTCTATAGACACATTTAAATCAGAAATGAAGAAAAAAATTGAAATGACAAATTTGAGATTAATGAAGTACTTTTTGGGCATAGAAGTTGTACAATTAGAGAAAGAAATTTCTATTTGTCAAACTAAATATGCAAAGGATGTGTTAAGGAGATTTAAAATGCTGAATTGTAAACCAGTACCTACACCAGTTGCTATAGAGACCAAACTTAGCAAAAAAGACCAAGGGTCTAATGTTGATTCTACAACATTCAAAAGACTAGTTGGTAGTTTGATGTATCTTATAGCTACAAGACCAGATATCATGTATGGGGTTAGTTTAATCTCAAGATTCATGGAGTCACCGAAAGACTCACATTGGCAAGTTGAAAAAAGGATATTGAGATATGTGGCAGGAACTACATAATATGGAATTTTATATTCCACAACTAACGATTTCAATTTGATTGGTTTTACTGATAGTGATTTTGCAGGTAGCATTGATGACAGAAAGAGTACTTTTGGACATGATTTTCTTTTAGGAACATGTGTGATCACATGGGCATCCAAAAAACAACCTATAGTGACACTTTCATCAGCTGAAGCAAAGTATGTAGCAACCACATCAACAACATGTCAAGCAACTTGGATGAGGATAATATTGACAGATTTATTACAAGCATAGAAGGAGTCAACACCAATCTTTTGTGACAACAAATTAGCAATTGCATTATCAAAAAATCATGTTTTTCACAAGAGGAGTAAGCACATTGATACAATATTTCACTTTATCAGAGAGTTAGTGAACAATGGAGAAATCCATCAGATCTAAAGATTAATTGGTAGATATATTCACAAAGGCATTAGAAAAGGAGACCTTTGATTATTTAAGACAAAATTTAGGCATTGTAAATGCTGAAGTTGTTAGTGGTAGAAATTAAGGGGGAGTGTTAGAAACTAAAGATCAGTTGGAGATAATTTCTCCATCCACAACTTAACTTACTGTTCCACCTCCCTCCTTCTCATGCATGCACAACAGTTAACTGACAGTTAGAGATCAGTTAGTTCAAGCAGTTAATAGTTAGTTTGTTTTAAGTAGTTAGAGGATTAGTTTAGACTTAGTTAAATAATCAGTTTATTTTCAGTTTAATTTTCCAAGAAAATCTATTTATAGATGCCTTGGGCGTAGCATTGTAAGCAAGGAAAAAGAAGATCAATAAAATTTTGTTTTCAAGAATTGCAGTAGCAATCAGTTTTAGTTCTTGTTTTCTTATTTTTGTTTTGTTCTCTCACCTACAAGGTAGAGGGTTGATTAATCTACCTTGTACCTTGTTACTTGTTATGTTCAAAGTAACAAAGTAGTTTCAAACAACTCAATGATAGCTCCAACAATTTATATCTCAATCTATAAATACAGTTTAGATCTCAAAGCTACCAACCATGACATCTACTTCTACAGTGTTCAGCCTCTTCTTCATAATGGGGAACATACTGCACCTACTTTTGATCATTGTTCCAGTTGTCATTATATCTACATTGTTATTTCAATCAAGAAAAAGGCATTTGTCTTTGCCCCCGAGGCCGCTACCTTAGCCAGTAATAGGAAATATACCTGAGATGTTATACCATGGATCTCCTTACAAATGGCTTCACTCTCTTCTCCGCAAGCATGCTAGCCCTATTATTTGTGTCCTTCTAGGGCATATCCATGTCATTGCCACGGATAGCCCTGGGATAACAAGAGAAATTTTGAGAGAACCGGATGCAATATTTTCATCTCATCCCTTAACAATTGGCACCGATTTCTACAGCAAAGGCCATCTCTCCACTTCACATGCTCCGTGGGGTGATCATTGGAAGAAAATTCGATGTGTGGTGGCTTCTCAATTATTTTCACCAACATAACACAAGTGGTTGCAAGGTAGGTGAATGGAAGAGGCCGACAATCTCCTCCATTACATATGGAATCAATGCCAGTATTCTACTTCTCCTCCCGTTCTCAATATAAGGAATGTTGCGAGACAATACACTGGAAATGTAATGAGGAAACTCATCTTCAACACACATTACTTTGGATCTGGTCCTGCTAAATAAGATGGAGGTTCTGGTCCAGAAGAGGAAGAGCATATTGAAGCCCTGTTTAGGGTACTAGCCCTTGAGTATAACATCTATGTCTCTGATTACTTGCCTTCTCTGAGATGGTTTAACATTGGTGGTGAAGAGAAGGAAATGAAGAAGTGGGTGAATTTTGTGGACAAGCATCACACACCCCCAATTGAAGAGAGATTCAATTTAAAGAGGGGATCTCCATCTTTACTTATCCAAGCCCCAGAAGGCCTATTGGATATCTTGATCTGTGCAAAAAATTCAGATGGAATTCCTTTGCTCACCCTTGAAGATGTCACGGCCCAAGTAGCAGTAATAGTCTCCTCTATTTTATTTCTTAAATATGTCCTATAAAAGATAAATTACTAATAGTTTTCATTTTAATGAATTCTATTGGTGCTTTGTTGCTTGAATCTTCTTTATTGGGAAATTAATATATATTTTTTAACGAATTCTTCTGGTGCATTTTTGTTTGAATATTTTTTAAATTTGGAATTCAATTTTTTTGGATTGAAGAGAGATACAATGTTAATCATACCCAAAAAATCGGTGGAAAAGTCATATCCCATGAGCATAATTAAATTTGAATTTGATTTAATAGAGTTTTTTGAGCCAAACAATTTCATCAATAAATTTAGAATTGTTATAATATAAAATATTTAAACTTGGATCAAAGATGGTATTTGACTCCCTCCAATTTTAATGATTTTGAACATATTTACAATGATTGAAACAATAGCTTGTTTATATAAATATTTTTCAAGGTAGTGTTATCATATAATTGAATTGAATATATATTGTAAGGTAGTCTTGGTTTATCATTGGATTGATTTTGAACTTAATTTATGCAAGATTTATTCTATGTGGGGATTGATAACTATTCATATGTAGTGGAATGGGCTTTGGCAGAGATGATGTTGAAGCCACATATTATGCAAAAAGCTATGGAGGAGATTGACATAGTGGTGGGGAAAGATTGATTGGTAGACGAGTCAGACATTAAAAAACTTAACTATGTGAAAGCGTGTGTAAAGGAGGCATTTCGATTGTATCTGTTATCCCCCTTCAACCTTCCTCACATGTCAATAGAAGACACAGTAGTTGCAGGCTACCATATTCCTAAAGGAAGTCATGTGTTGGTAAGTCACGTGGAGATGGGGTTAAATCCACATGTATGGGAGGATCCTCTGTGCTTCATCCCTGAATGTTTTATGAAAAATAATGGCATTGTCGAGTTTGGTGAACCTGAGCTTCGATTTGTTTCATTTAGTGATGGGAGGAGGGGTTGTGTTGGAGCTCTTCTTGGTAATTCAATGACAATGATTTTATTAGGTCATCTACTCTAGGGATTCAATTGGTCATTACCTCCACATGGTATTGTTAACCTTGACCTTGATCCAGATCTCACGCATCCTCTATATGCATCACCATATTTATTATTAAGACCCTTCATCCTAACAATCATTTGTACTTTATTTACTTAATAAAAGGATACAAATGCATATGTTTTGTAAGACATCCCTTGAGCCCATTATAATAATCCCACAATCATGTGGAGTAATAGTTGGTTAGTATAAATAAGAGTCTAGACTAGTTACAAATCACCCATGAATTGTATTAAATTGAGCTTGATCAAAGGAGGTTATCCCCTCGAAGATGCCAACAATTCTATGTTCTTTTCAATATAATTAGTGAATTTCTATAATTTTATGTAATTAAATTTCACATATTTTCACTCTCGTTCTAATTTGTTTTAGGAAGGATTCTATCATTTAGTATCATAACATTTTCTAGGGCTGATTTTTTATTTTAGGAACTTCAATAAGTTAGGGCTATTTACTTTTGTCCATTGTATGCTTTCACCTCACCCTTATAGGATCTTGGGGATCAAAAAGTGGAAACAAAGTGGTGGCATTAAGCTTTCACCCTCAAATCTCATCACCACGAGCTAAATTTTACAACAAATCATTGCTATAGATGAGTTTTTAAAAGTTGTACCTGTGTCGACATATGTATTTTTTAGCAAGAGGTCGTCATCGTTAAAAGTTGAGTTTTAAATTTTTCTTGTCTATATTGATGTTTTTCTATGCATGTTCCCCAAACCATCATGTATGTGTCATATATTCCTACTAAAATGTCTAAAACATGAATATGTGTCTTTGGTGGTGCATTGCATCATCAATTTTAATCTACAATAATTAATTTCATTTGTAATTTGAATAATCTATGTTTCAATTTTATAAAATCTAAATTTTGATCTAGTTTGGCCATATTGCCATCGATTGCATTGTAATCATTTCTTATATTTTGATATGATTTGGGCCATACTATTAACTAATCAAAATGTAATTGTTTATTATATTTTGATCCAGGTTTTCATACTACTAACTAATTATACTATAAATATTTATTATATTTCAATCTTTTTTTGCCATACTGCCAACTGATCACACTGTAATTATTTATTATATTTTAATCTAGTTTTGGCCATACTTTCAACTGATTGCATTGTAATTATAGAATTTTTTTCAAGGCCCATATGCTAAATACACCATTATAATTTTCTCACTGCATTGATCATTTTAAGTGGTATTTTTTTATAAATCAAAATTTTCCCATATAAAAAAACATTTTTGCCTGCAGTCTGAAAGATTTTTTTAATTTGTCTTTTTACTTATGTGGAAATTACACCATTGTGATAGTTTTGTCAAACCCATAAATTTAACCTATAGCTTCACTTAGGCTTTTCTAGAGCCTCTAGACCCTTTGGTAAATGGTTGTTACTTGTGCTAGGACCCAGACCATGGCACATGACATCGATAAACTCTATATCAAATTTGAATCCCAATTGTGTAAATTGCACAAATTCACTTCAACTTCAGTGTTAAAAATAGATCAATCTAAACTAATGGGGATTTTCAATCCAATGGTAGTTCTTCCTCCATATGCCATTACATGGCCTTCAATTATATTTTACTAAATTTGATGGTACTAAACTCATTCTCTAGATTAACCATGCCAAACAATATTTTAGCCTGCATCTCACTATGTGGGAAGAAAAGATACCTATTACCTCATTCCAATTAGAAAATGAACTTGTTTAGTGGTACCAATGGTACGATAACTCAAAGCTTGAACCAAATTGGTTTGATTTTTCCAATCTTTTGTTGGAACATTTTGGGTCTAGTGCCTATAATGATTTCACAAGTGCCTTACTAAACTTCGTCAAACTAGCACAACTTGAGAATGTCAAACAAAGTTTTAAAAACTTGCCAATCAGATTGAAGGCCTTTATGCTGATTTCTTCAAAAGTTACTTCATTAGCACATTTAAGGATGTGCTTCAAGGTGAGGTTAAAATGTTCCAACCACACACCATGATGAAAGTCTTGGGCTTACCCAAGCTCACATAAGACAAAATCGCATCACACCATCAAAATTATCATTGGGTATCCTTCATGCATCTTTATTCTAGTGTACCAACACTCAAATCCCTCTCAAGACAACACCCATAAAACATCTCACCAAGGCAAAAATGCATGCATATTTTGACAAGGGGTTATGAAAATATTGTGATGAAAAATGGGATAGAGGCTATAAATGCATCAAATAAAAATTATATCTGCCTAATGTTTATTCCACACTTGATACAGACACATGGGAGGATACTTTAGATTCCCATTTGGATGAGCCAAATCTGAAACCTAGTGATTCACAGCCCTCATATTGACATCCATAAATTTCCATTTGGTAGGGATAACTACTCCACAAAATAAAATGGGTTTTTAAGAAACAACCCCTCATCATTGTTATTGATTCATGAAACACTCATAACTTCATTGATCCTTAGGTAACTAAATAGGCAAATTATTTTGTGCACCCATGTTCTAGTTTTGAGGTGATGATTGCTAATGGAGTAACATTTCCCTGCAAGGGAAAATGTCACAATGTTTGTATTTTAGTGAGAGATTATAACCTCAATACTGCATGTTTGCTTTGTCTTTAGGCATATATTTTTTGGGTACATAATGGTCACAAACTCTTGGATCTATTCTTTGGGATTTTTCTAAGATATGGATGTAGTTATCTAAGAATAGGCATCGATATACATCGAACTATCTTCTTCCTAGATCCACTAGTATTATCATCTCTCATTGCATGGAGAAAAATATAAAAAAGGGTTCCCATGACATAATTGACCAAATCTTTTCTCTTCACAATAGTCCACCAACTAATTTTTGGTAAATATCAAACTTGAAAAATATTTTATCAAGCATGCAATATTTTTTGAGGAACCAATTGGATTTCCACCTTGTTGCTCTGAATACCATCACATCAAACCTTTTCTAGGTAGTGCACAACCAAAACTTTGACCCTATCATTACCAATTTATCCAAAGAATGAGATTGAGAAGATAGTTTAGGATCTCCTACAAGATGGAGTCATTTAACCTATCACTAGCCCATATTCCTCTCTAGTCTTACTTGTTCATAAAAAAGATGGCTCTTAACAGCTTTGCGTTGATTTTTGAGAATTGAACAAGTTCATCATTAAGGATGAATTTACCATTTTGGTAATATATGAGCTCCTCAATGAATTACATAGTGCCACATTTTTATCCAAGTTTGATTTGTGCTACGGTTATCACCAAATCCACCTACATAAAGCCAACATTCCTAAAAACACTTTCCACACACATGATGGCCACTATGAGTTCCTTTTCATGCCATTCAGACTTACTAATACCTCTTCTATATTACTAGGCTTAATGAATAAATTATTCCACCCCTTCTTGCATAAGTTCATCTTGGTCTTCTTTGATGGCATCCTCATATACAACTGAACTATGGAGGATCACCTTAACCACCTTGACACTGCCTTGAAACTTCTTGTTGAGAACCACTTATGTGACAACTTTCAAAATGTTATTTTGGACAAGCTGAGGTAAAACACCTCAGATATATTATATTAATTGTTGGTATTCATGTCGACCCTACCAAAATTGAGACTATGAAAAATTGGCTAAAACCAAGGACACTCAAAAGTCTACATGGATTTATTGGCCTAGTATGGTACTAAAATAAATTTGTCAAGGATTACAAAAAAATCATGGCCCAATTGATGGATATTTTGAAAAATACTCATTTATATGGTGGGCAACATTTGAACAAGCATTTGAACTCTTCAAACAAGTAATGTGCACCACACCAGTGTTGGTCATGCCTGATTTCTCTATGACATTTTTCTTGAATGTGATTATTATGGTAAAAGACTTAGTGTTGTGCTCATGCAAGATGCATGTCCCATTGCTTTCATTAACAAGGTCCCTGATTGGAATAATTTATCATTCTCCACCTATGGCAAGGATATTACGGATACTATATATACAATAAAAAAATGGTGTCTATACTTATTAGGTTGACCTTTTTCATTAAAATTGACCACCAAATCCTCAAATATTTTTTGGAGCAATGGGTTTCGATACTCATGGAGTATGATTATGAGATCACCTATAAAAAAGGAAAGGAAAAATTGGTGCTCTCTCTTACCAATTTAAAGAATATACAAAATTGTATACTGTATATTTTCCCATTTCCACATGGCTACATGATATTCAATAGGAGTGGCATCATGACAACCACACCCAACAACTCATTCTCTAATCATCAATTGATTTTGCTACTAAACCTCACTATAATTGGAATGCTCAAACATTATGATATAAAGGCCACTTTATATTGGTAATGGGCTCCAAGTTCAAAATGAATATTTTTTAAGAGTTGCATGCCTCCTCTTTTATAGGTCATTCAATTTTTTTGAAAACCCATGGTTGCATCCATCATAGTTTCTTCTAGTCCAAAATCAAGTAGGATATCAATAAGTTTTTTTTAGAATGTGATATATGCCAACGGCACAAAGGGAAAATAGTCACATCACCTAGTTTACTCTAGCCACTACCCATTACACAACATATTTGGACTGACATTTTTATGGATTTGATCGAGGGCCTTCCCAAATCAAGATTAAAATATGTCATTCTTGTGGTGGTGGTTCATATTTCTAAATATGTTCAGTTTTGTGCTCTAACCCACCCATACATTTATTCAACCATAGCCCATATATTTTTTGATCAACTATTTCAGCTTCATATCAATCCCAACTTTAATATATTAGATCATGACACAGCCTTCATAAGTCATTTCTGGCAGGAAACTTTCAAACACTTCGATAGATATGTAAAATGAGTTTGGAATACCATCCATGGATTAAAAGCCAATAAAAATTATCAATAAATGTCTTAAAACATATCTTTTTTATTCTTATATGGAGTAATAATATCAATGTGTAAAATGGTTACCACTTTAAAAATGGTGGTAAAATACTTCCTACCACACAGCCATCGAGCTCAGCCTATATGAAGTTGTATATGGTCAAAAATCTACTATCTATTCTATTATATATACCAAGAAGCTTATTGGTGCAAGATATGGATCCTACTATCATCGCATGTGATAATATCATTTGCATCCTCAATGAAAATCTCCACTTCGCACAAAATCACATGAAGTAACAGGGAGACCAATGCCACTTTCAATAATGAGTCGGTAATGCATTCCATACTGAGCCAATGATGCATTCCATACCAGTCCATTCTACTTACCTTTCAGTTAGATTAACACCAAAAACTTCTTCTAAGTAGAAGCAAAAGCAAAAGCAGAAAAAATAGAAAATGGGTCACGATCAACAAGCTCTTGGCGTGGCTGCTAGGGATACTTCCGAACATCTCTCAACCTTCCAATTTACTTGTAGGTATTATTCATAAAGTTATTTTATTTTAAATATCGTAGAGTGAAATATTTCTATACAAAACCTTTGTAAATAATTTTTGGATTAAAGTTTGGGGTTCAAGGGTTTAAAGTCTAGGTTTTTGCATATCATATTTTTATTGAAATGACTATAGTTTTTAGCTTTGTTCTGAAATATATTCATGCTAATTTGTGTATTTATAGAGAATGGATCTGAAGACGTGAAAATAAAGATCCTTTACTATGGTATTTACCACTCAGATCTGCATGCCACAAGGAATGATTGGGGAAACATAGTGTATCTCATTGTGCTAAGATTCTATCTAATATTCATCTTTAGAGCAGGGTTCATTCATATAATGGTTATTTTGTTAATTAACTTAGGGTGAACATGAATGCGAACGTATGGATGAGATTGTTGGCATTGTTAATATGATGGGGAGTAACATGAAAGGGTTCAAATTTAGAAATCACACAGGCATGAGATGTCTAGTGGGAGCTTATCATTCTCGTGACCTCTGTCAAAACAATTCAGAAATTTACTGCAGTAAATTAGTTTTTAGTTACAATGACATTGATAAGGATGGGACTATTACCTATGGAGGATAATCAAATTTCATCATTATATACCAGCTAAACATATATTGAATCCCAGTTTTAATATTTAATTAATTTGATTTTATGCACTTTAGCAGTTTCTCATATATGTCTTTCTCGATACTTAAAAAATGTTTATTTTTCTCACCGTTGTTTTAATTGTAAGTAACTTCTTTTTGAAAATTAATTTCGCAATTGAATACCCCTAATTCATGTAAATTTAACATGCACTATTTATTAATCACTTTCTAGGTTAGCATTTGGTATGTAAATTTATTATTATTTTGGTTCTCATCACTACTGTTTTGATGTTTCTGGCTGTATGCTCATTCTTACGCCAACCTTATCATTATCTGGATGAGGACAGATAGAGATCATCAATTGGCATTTATTAGAAGCATAAAAACACCAATTGGTAGCCATTATTACCCATTTGATAGCCAATGAGACCTAATTTTATTTCAGAAGTTTAATTGGCATGCGAAGGGATGAGATTGTTGGGAAATGGGTGGGAGTAAAGAGAATAACAAGATGGGTTTTTTGATTGATGTCAATGCACAGTGGGACAACACTGTTATCAGCTCTTATGGCGTAAGACTTTGATGCTTGGCTGTTTTCATAACTTCTGTCAATGGATTACCTAATGATCCGAGAGTAGGAATGGAGGCCCTCATCACCCACAATTTTTTATTGCATAAATAAGAGCATTGATGAGGTGGAATCATTTAATGTTTTGGGTTGTATTATCATATTATTATAATTAATAATATTACTAATAGTAATGACACTGCTAGTCTAGCTTGGGTGGTTTCAGACAAGTGCCAAAACTGCCTTCTTGGGGGTGTTGTTAGAGAGATTGTCTGGCAGAGGAGGGTTGGTTTGATGCACCCAAATTGAACACCTCCCAAGTTTTAGTCTATTTCTATTCTATCCTTGCCCAGTGGAGTTAGATCTCCTTATTTCACATTTCCACTTGGTCTCAACCCTACTATGATAGATACTCCTTTTCTACTATTAAACTCTCAAGTATGATGCCCTTTTTTTTATAGCATAATCTAACACATAGACATACCTGAGTTTATATAACTTTTAATGCTCTTTAGTTAAAAATAGTCTTAGGATCTATATCATATTTTTTATACTTGTTTGGAAGATTTTTTAATGAGTGTTCAATTTTTAAATACATATATGCTTGTTTATAAGACTATTCTTTTATGGGTGTTTTATTTTTCAAAAAATTCAACAGATTTTGGTTGGATGTCTTGATTTAAGGTTTTTGCTGCAGAAGCATATTAGGATTGGTATCCTAGTTGTAGTTGGAACTAGAATATTTTTTGTAATTGTCAAGCATGTATTAGATTGTTTTTAATTATTTTTTCAGGTTTTGCACAACTTTTAAGGATAAAAAGACTCTTATGGAGTCATCACAAAATTTTCAATGTTAATAGTTTTTCATATTTGTGCATTCAACTTCACATCTGCTAATACAAAGCTGATTTAAATATCACCATTAAGTGATACATGTACAACAGAAGCAATGAATTTAAAAATAAAAATAAAAATTAGTGACATCCCAAGGAGCTGTAAAATACAGAATGTCATAGCAATTTGACCAAAGCTTTCAAATTACCTTGAATTTATTCAAATAACATACTAAAATAATCATTTCATACATTTCATATTCTCAAAACTACTCTGCAAATTACCCTACAGGGACTTGACACTTCATGCCCTTTGTTTCTATATAATTCATATAAATTAAGAGTTATATTAAAACATTCAAAAGAAAAAAATACAAATTATCTCCATCAAATGCACTTCTATTTTCACCAAAAAAAAAAATGAAGTAAAATGCAACAAACTATCGATCTACAATAATTTTATTATGATTTACATGTTGCTTTTTATTATATCAATCAAAATATAAAATATAAAAAAGAATGACCTACTTACCTGAATAACAATGGCATAATATTAAATCCTTATTCAATCTTGGCCATCCATAGCTCTGAAGGTAATGATGGATTCTAAGATGTTAATGGAAGCTCTAGATATTGATAAAATTAAAAAACCAATAAAAAAATATCTTTACAACCTTTTAATTCATAAGTGGCATACCTAGCTAAAGAACTAATATTATTTAGGTACCATTATTTTTAATATGCCCATATTTACCGATACATAATATATAAAGGTTTAGAGTATAGTTCTTTTACTAAATTGTAAATCCTTCCTTTAACTATAGGGTTGAATTAATAGCTTTTTCATGTAATTAAAATGATGTGAAAATAGAATCATGCTGATCACATGGTAAATAAATAATCCCTCGATCATGGAAACAAATTTTTATCTCCTCTACTTAACAAAATATTTTAAGTAACAAATATATTGATTAACATGAATAGATGAACTGGAAAGAAAAGAGTTATTTTGATATGATGAATTTAATATTTAATATTTATTATCTAATATCCATAGTCTACATATAAAATTCATCTCTCTGATGTGCAATTAGAATGATTTAATGGATACATATAATAATAAAAAAATAAAATATGTATTATTTTAATTTATTTAAACATAACAAATTGCACGAAGGACGCACAATACAAAAACCAATGGAAGAAAATAAGTGGAGTCAATTTAAAAGAAAAGTCAATACAACATAAAAGATAGACTATACTCTTATTTTTGGGGGGAATGTGGATGTACATATGATCAGGGCATCATTTATATTTTTTTGAAAGAGAGAGTTGAATTTTGAAGCTCTTACATATATCACACTTTGAGATCATTGTAAAATTTAATCCTTGATGTTAAATATTATCAATATAAATTTCTTATTTGTCACAATGTTTTTCTTTGCGACTTATGTATTATTTAAGACTGGTATATTTTTAATGGAACTTGTTTAATATCTGATTGAGTCATAGGATGGATGGGTACACATTCAGGACATATGTTTGAGATATAAATAAGTTTCAATCTTTAATGTTTAGTTTAACATTGTGAATCTCAAATGAGATATTTTAAAAAGAAACTTCACTTAGAATAGGCCTTTTTATAATTGAACATCATGCAAAATGTAACAATAGTTTTAAATTTATGTGAAAAGGTTGAACCATATAATTTTATACCATACATTAGAACATCCTTTATTTAAGAGAGTTAACCTAAGTCATGAATGAGAGTAATAGATCTTGTAGAAAATAGATCATATCTATGTTACAAGAAGGCCCTACATAAGCATTCATCAATACATGCCAATAATTATTTCCATATGAAACTCATTTCATTGATCATAATGCATTGTATATGCTATAAAGAGAAATATAATGGTAACCTTAGAAAAGGAGAAGTTGATAATGAGGATGGCGATGGATACTATTATCTATCCAATTTTTATTTGGGATTTTGTTGAAAGTAAAGATACATTTAATTCAGTTGAAAATAAGAGGTGTGGGGCATGGTAGGAGTGCATACTTTGATCCTTATTCTTGTTGTAAAAGTTATAGTTTATGGGATGAGAACAAGAGAACATATAATATAATAAAGATAAAAAGTTCAATGGAGTTTTTAAGATTAGTATAGAATCTCAATGTGTATTTCCTAATAGAATAAAATGGTTAAAATTGAAAATCATCGAGAAATAGAAAACTTATATTGATTTGAAAGAAATACCAAAAAAATAAAATCTTTATATCATGCATCATGAGTTTTTATATATGTGGGTAAGCATGCATGCACACACTCACTCACACATGTCAATGGGTATACTTGAATGGGATTTGAGGAAAGGTGGTGTAAGGTAGGGTTGTAATGTTCATCATGCATTAAATTTATTGATGACATTAAATGTTTTATCCGTCAATTTTTTTTTTTTCTTAAAACTAGATCAATAAGACATGATGACAATTGACCAAATTCAATGATGAGATAAAGGTAGAAGGTAAATTAAAAAAAATAGGTGAATAATGAGAGGCATAGCCTATAAGGTCAGCTTGGAGTGATATTGGAACATCATATTTATGAGACGTTAGAAAAAAATAGTAGATTTTAAGTTTGACTCCGATGTGACTATTTTATATTAAAATAAATACTAAATTTAATGTGCATGTAATAGTTGTAGGGAATTTAATAATGACATTGAATTTTTTTCTTGTTTTTTGGAGAATTATATTTAAAAAGTTTATTATATTGGATGTGAAGTAATGTATAGATCTCAATTTTTTTCGAATGATATTTTCAATCCCAACATAGTGGTGAAGTTAAATTTAGGTCATATATCATCCAACTATTTAAAAATAGGCATGGCAACTATTTATAAAAATGTCTAAATGAGTTAATACAAAAGGCACATTAATTAGGTCATAAAATGCTTCAATTTTTTAATAAAAATATTGAACTATACAAAATGTATGTGAAACATCTTGATAAAATTTATTAAAGTAGCATCTTGAAGAAGAAGATTACAGAAAGACAAATTTTAGCATTATCATATTTTAACAAAGTGTTTGAGGTTGATTGTGATGCTTCATTTGTGGGAATTGGTGCTATGTTGAGTCAAGAAGGAAAGTCCATAAAATATTTCAGTAATAAATTGAATGAGGTAAGAACAAAGTATTCTAATTATGATGTTGAACTTTATGCAATTGTACAAACATTAAGACATTGGAGGCATTATCTAGTGCGAAGGAGATCATGAGTCTTTGAAGTATGCGAATACACAAAAGAAGTTGAATAGTAGGCATGCAAAGTGGGTTTCTTTCTTGAAAGCATGTACTTTTGTGTTGAAACATAAATCAAGAAAACATAATTAGGTAGATGATGCATTGAGTAAGAGGTTAGTGTTATTAACTACTATGGTGAGTGAAGTAATTAGATTTAAAGCTATTAAATAATTACATGATACTGATTCATATTTTAGAAAGATAGTTGAATAGTGCAGGAGTCCATTAATAGGTGCGATAGATATTATTCGTGATGAGTATCTTTTACAAAAAGGTTATCTCTTTAAAGGGAAACAATTATGCATTTTAGTTGGGTCTCTACGAGACAATATAATAAGATAATTACATAGTGGTGGTTTTGCTACTACACAACCATAAAAAACCTCATCCTTTATTTCGATATTTGACAAGCCTCAACCATTTTCTTTGTGTCTAATAAATTCAAACCTTTGAAACTTAAATGATCATAATGCCTATACCACAACCAATTATTGTTTTCGGTTATTACTTTTAAAGCATTTAAGCTTGTTCTATGCATCCTCATTGAAAACATTCTATTTATTGTCATGAAAATTTTTACCAATAACTTCTCTCCATTATTTTTACCAAAAAATTTACAAGTTCCCTTATCAAACAATATTCTATAATTTTTTTCAACCAATTAACATACACTCAAAAGATTTTTCTTAAAAAAAATGAATAAAATATCTTGAATAATTTTACCTCGTGTGTACAGCGAAAATGCCTTTGCCAATAACTCTATTGCCTTCTCATCTACAAATTTAACTTGAATTCTTTTCGTTTCATCAATTTTTACAAATATGTCCTCATTACTTATCAGATGATTCGACTTCTTATATTTTAAGTAACTATGCTCTCCTCCATCACGAGAGAAATTTGATTTTTTATATTGTGACTGCCTGCTTGATTCTACATTCCTGCTAAAACTTCTTCGGTTATGGTGGGAGGGATGGTTGGAATAATTTGGGTTTAGGATTATGACATTTTTTTAATAGTAAGGCATGGTAAATCATGAGGTGATGAAATGATTTTGTATGTTTTGAATCTCAAGATGTCTTTTAAGAGCTGATAACTCATTGAAAAATTATGCAACAAGGCTTTTTATTCGAATCGGTGAGTGAGGATTTATGGATTTACACTGAGGTGGGATATTGAGTTACATTTGAGACTATTGGGATTTTGTATAAGGCTAAGATAGTAATGATCTTGGTATGGTATGATTGAAACAATTGCATCATATTGTATGAGGCCTATTTTAGTTATAACAATTTTTTTAGGGTAATTAGTTGAGTTTCAATCTTTCTGAGTACATATTTTAAATGGTATATTAAAAAATAGGTGGGAATATTACTGGTGTTTCATGAGAGATATTTTTGTTTAATATAGAGTTCTCTCGTATTTTATTATCTAAGCAATATTCTTCCTTATAATTCTTAATTATACCAATACCCATATTTTCTTATAATATCATCTCAACTCAATGTAGTATTAATTGGTTCCTATCAATTTAAAAATAAATCAAACTAGATCAATGTAGTCTAAAAGTTATGGTAGATGCTTCATAACTACATCGACCCTAAACAACCTAGTTCAAAGTTAAACTGTCACATTTTAAACTACATTGAAGTTAGTTGACGGTGTAGACTAAAAATTTGTGAAGGATTAAGATCACTCACCACTATAAATACAAGTCCCAAAAAATATTAAATTTAATATTGTCATTACTCACAATTCTACTTAAATTTATATTTAAAAAAGCCATTGCTTAAATCTTAATTTGGAAAGAAAAAAATTATATTGTGAAATCTTGAATGCAATAAAAGGAATCCTTTTATACTAGATCTTGATTTAACCTTGGTGATCCTTACAACCATAACAATCTCTTACAAATAAGACTGTCTTTTCTTTTAAACTGCTGGATTCGCCGAATAAGAATAATTATTGACAGACCCAACGTTGTTGCTTCAGAACTCTTCCTCTCCTTGATATGCGCATGGAAATAAATTGTCTTATCCGGGAAAAAAAAAGAATATTGTCGGCTGTTTGAATCGTTAGAGCTTATCTATTGCCATCGTTTGCATCTGCAGGCAGAGGGTTTATTAATCTACCTAGTACCTTGTTACTTGTTATGTTCAAACTAACAATGTAGCTCATTGTTATCTGTAATACATTGTTATCTTCAAGGTAATAACGCAATACATTTTTACCTTCTGACGAATTTCAAACAGCTCAATGCTAGCTCCAACAATTTAGATCTCAATCTATAAATACAGTTTAGATCTCAAAGCTACCAACCATGGCCGTGTTCAGCCTCATCTTCAGAATGGTGAATATAGCACACCTACTTTTGATCATTGTTCCAATTGGCATTATATCTACATTGTTATTTCAATCAAGCAAAAGGCATTTGTCTTTGCCCCCGGGGCCCCTACCCTGGCCGGTAATAGGCAATATACCTGAGCTGGTATACCATGGGTCTCCTTACAAATGGCTTCACTCTCTTCTCCGCAAGCATGCCAGCCCTATTGTCTGCGTCCGTCTGGGGCCTATCCCTGTCATTGCCACGGATAGCCCCGGGATAGCAAGAGAAATTTTGAGAGAACAAGATGCAATATTTGCATCTCGTCCCTTAACAATTGGCACCCATTTCTGCAGCAAAGGCCATCTCTCCACTGCACACGCTCCGTGGGGTGATCACTGGAAGAAAATGCGGCGTGTGGTGGCTTCTCAGCTTCTGTCACCGGCACAACACAGGTGGTTGCAAGGTAAGCGAATGGAAGAGGCCGACAATCTCCTCCATTACATATGGAATCAATGCCAGTATTCTGCTTATCCTCCCGTTCTCAATATAAGGAATGTTGCGAGACAATACACTGGAAATGTGATGAGGAAACTCATCTTCAACACACGTTACTTTGGATCCGGTCTTGCTAAACAGGATGGAGGTCCTGGTCCCGAAGAGGAAGAGCATATTGAAGCCCTGTTTAGGGTACTAGCCCTTGAGTATAATATCTGTGTCTCTGATTACTTGCCTTCTCTGAGATGGTTTGACATTGGTGGTGAAGAGAAGGAAATGAAGAAGTGGGTGAATGTTGTGGACAAGCATCACACACCCCCAATTGAAGAGAGATTCAATTTAAAGAGGGGATCTCCATCTTCACTTAACCAAGCCCCAGAAGACCTATTGGATATCTTGATTTGTGCAAAAAATTCAGACGGAATTCCCATGCTCACCCTTGAAGATGTCAAGGCCCAAGTTGCGGTAAGGGTCTCCTCTTTTTTCTTTTTAAAATATGTCCTAGAAAACATAAATTATTAATAGTTTTTTTTAATGAATTCCTTTGTGCTTCTGTTGTCTTTTTTATTTGGAAATCAGTAAAAAAAATTTAATGAATTTTTTTTGGTGCATCTTTGTTTGAATCTTTTTTATTTGAAATTCGAATTTGATTTAATGGATTTTCTTGAGAAAAACAACTTCATTAATAAATTAATAAATTTAGAATTGTTATAATATACAGTATTTAGTAGATCAAAGATGATATTTAACTCCTTAAGTTTTAATGATTTTGAACATATTTACAATGATTGAACTAATAGTTTGATTATATAATTTTCTTTTTAAGGTAGTATTGTCATATAATTGAATTGAATATATATTTTAAGGTATATTTGGTTTATCATTGGATTGATTTTTAACTTAATATATGTAGGATTTATTTTATGCAGGGGTTGATAACTCATCTTATGCAGTGGAATGGGCTTTGGCAGAGATGTTGTTGAACCCACATATTATGCAAAAAGCTATCGAGGAGATTGACACAGTGGTGGGAAAAGATAGATTGATAGAGGAGTCAGACATTAAAAAACTTAACTATGTGAAAGCTTGTGCAAAGGAGGCATTTAGATTGTATCCATTGTCCCCCTTCAACCTTCCTCACATGTCAATGAAAGACACAATAGTTGCAGGCTACCATATTCCTAAAGGAAGTCATGTGTTGTTAAGTCGCGTGGAGATGGGACGAAACCCAAATGTATGGGAGGATCCGTTATGCTTCTTCCCTGAACGTTTTATGAAAGATAAGGATATTGTCGAGTTTGGTGAACCTGAACTTCGATTTGTTTCATTTGGTGCTGGGAGGAGGGGTTGTGTTGGAGCTCTTCTTGGTACTTCAATGACAATGATGTTATTAGGTCGTCTACTCCAGGGATTCAACTGGTCATTACCTCCACAAGGTATTGTTAACCTTGACCTTGATCTAGCTCTCACTCATCCTCTCCATGCATTGCCAACTCCTCGCCTTGCTCACTATATTTATTGTTAGGACCTTTCATCTTAGCCATCATTTGTACTTTATTTCCTTAATAAAAGGTTAAATATGCATATGTTTTTTGAGACATTCCTTGAGCCCATTATAATAACCCACAATCATGTGGGGTAATAGTTAGCTAGTGTTGAGTTAGTATAAATAAGAGTCTAGACTAGTTACAAATCACCCACGAATTGTATAAAATTGAGTTTGCCTAAAGGAGCTTTCCCCCTCGAAGATGCCAATGATAATTACAATGTAATTATACTTTATTTTCAATATAATCAGTGAATTTCTATAGTTTTATGATTAAATTTTGCATATTTACAATCTAGTTTTAATATGTTTCTAGAAGGATCCTATCATTTGGTATCATAACGGTTCAGGGCTGATTTTTTATTTCAACAAATTCAGTAAGTTAGGGATATTTAATTCTATCCATCATATGCTTTCACCTCACCCTTATGGGATCTTGGGAATCAAAAAGTGGCAAAAAAGTGGTGGCACTTAACTTTCACCCTCAAATGTCATCACTATGAGTTGAGTTTTACAACAAATCATTATTACAAGACGAGTTTTAAAATTTGTACCTATTTTGAGATATACTTTTTTTTGACAAGAGGTTGTTATCATTACAAGATGAGTTTTAAAATTCATCCATCTGCATTGACATTTTTCTATGCATGCTCCCTAAGCCACTGTGTATGTGTCATATGTCCTTGTTGAAATATATGGAACAAGAATACGTGCCTTTGGTGGTGTACTACACCATCAATGTCAAGCTACGGTAATGAATTTCATTTTTAATTTGAATGATCTAAGTTTTATTTTTATAAAATCTAAATTATGATCTAATTTGGCCATATTGCCATCGATTGCATTGTAATTATTTCTTATATTTTGATGTAGTTTTGACCATACTACTAACTGATCACACTATAATTATTTATTATATTTTGATCTTGGTTTAGAATACTAATAAATGATTGTACTATAATTGTTTATTATATTTCAATCTAGTTTTGGCCATACTAACAATTGATCACATTGTAATTATTTATTATATTTCAATATAGTTTTGACCATACTTTTAACCAATTGCATTGTAACTATAGATTATTTTTTTGGGGCCCATAGGCTGCATACACCATTATGATTTTATCACTATACATTGATCATTTTAAATGGTATTTTATTATTTTTTAAAAATCCAAATTTTCCAATATAAAAAAATATTTTTGCCTACAGTTTGAAATAAGTTTGTTCAATTTTATTTCACTTATGTGGAAATTACACCATTGTGATAGTTTTGTCAATCCCATAAATTTAACCTGTATCTTCACTCAGTCTTTTTTGGAACCTCTAGACCCTTTGGTAGATGATTGTTACTCATGTTAAAACCCACACTATGGCACATGACATTATTTAACTTTAGACCAAATTTGAATCCCATCTATTTGAACTGCATGAATGCATCTTGAACTTTAATGCAAAAAATAGATCAATCTAAACTAATAGGGATTGTCAATTCGATGGTAGTTCTTCCTCCAAAGCACCAATACATGGACCTTGATTAGATTTTACTAAAATTGATTGTATTGAATACACTAGCTAGATTTATGATGCCAAACAATATTTTAGCCTTTATCTCACTATGGGGAAAAAAATATACCTATTGTCTCATTCCAATTAGAGAAGGAAGTTGTCCAATGGTACCAATGGTACCGTAAGTCAAATCTAAAACCAAATTGGTTTGATTTTTCCAAGTTATTGCTAGTACATTTTGGGCCTAGTGCCTATGATGATTTCACAAGTGCCTTTACTAAAATTCATAACACTAGCATTTTTTGAGAATATCAAACAAAGTTTGAAAAAACCACCAATCTTACTAAAGGCCTCTATGCTGATTTATTCAAAAGTTACTTCATTATCACACTTAAAGATGTGCTTCAAGCTGAGGTTAAATGTTCCGACCTCACACCATGATAAAAGTTTTGGGTTTAGCTAAGCTCGTAGAAGACAAAATCACATCACATCATCGCAATTCTAATTGTGTACCTTTAGAGCCTATTCCATCCAACATCCCAGCTCTCAAACCCCTCTCAAGACAAAACCCATAAAATGTCTCACCAAAGCATAAAGGTGCACATATTTTGACATGGAGTTATGCAAAAATTGTAATGACAAATGGGTTAGAGACTATAAATACATAAAAAAAAATTGTATCTACACAATGTTGATTCCCCACCTGATATAGACACATGAGAGAATACTTTATATATTTACCATGATCAATTATTATATATAATTGCGCGCACACACACACACACACATCATGATACCTTGATCAATTATATATATAATAATTGCTCATTGTTCATATATATATATAAATATTTTATTGATCAAGATATTATATACAAAAATCTTGATCATATCTTGATCAATTATATATATATATATATATATATATATATATATATATATATATATATATATATATATATATATATATATATATATATATATATTATTGATCAAGATATTATATACAAAAATCTTGATCATATCTTGATCAATTATACACACACACACACACACACACACACACACACACACACACACACACACACACACACACACACACACACACACTACTGCAATTAATTATTATATATAATAATCATCAATTACATATAAGAATTGATTACAGTATTATGTGTGTGTATGTGTAAAATACCATGATTGATTATACAATAATTGATCACTATATTATATGTTTGTTGTATATATGTATATGTAAAATACATTGATCAATTATATATAATAATTAACCATGGTATTATATAATTTATCAAAGTATTTTACATACATATACATATATAATACTGTGATTAATTATTATATATGATAATTGATTACAATTATATATATATATATATATATATATATATATATATATATATATATATATATATATATATATATATATATATATATAATCATGATTAATTATTATATAAATTACCATGATCAATTATTAAATATAATAATTGATTAAGATATTATATATGTATATATATAAAATACTATGTTCAATTTTTATATATAGTAATTGATTATAGTATTATATATGTATACATAAAATATCATGATCAATTATTATTATATATAATAATTGATTATAGT